>PVJS01029897.1:0-24465 GCA_004027185.1 Glis glis
CCAAAAAAAAAAAAAAAAAAAAAAAAAAGGAAAAGAAACAGATAATCCTGATGCTGTTCAAGTTGTTTTAGAGTAAAAAGTGAAGGAAATCTCCCCAGATATATATATATATTTGTGGTACTGGGGATTGAACCCAGGGGCATTCTACCTCCGAGCTACACCCCCAGCCCTTTTTTATTCTTTATTTTGAAACAGGGTCTCACTAAGATGCAGTGGGCCTCACTAAGTAGCTGAGGCTGGCCATGAACCTACGATCCTCCGGTCTCAGTCTCCCACGTACTAGGATTACAAGCGTGCGCCACCATGCCTAGCTCCAAATATTTTTTTGAAGTTAGATTAATGTTAAACAAAAACCTAAACTGTGATAGCACACACACGCACGCACATGCACACAGACACACACACACACACACACACACACACACACACAGGCAAGAAAACTACAGATTGGTTTTAAGACTGCCAAGTGAAGAATTCTAAATAAAATATTAGGCAAGCATTACATGACTATTACAACATGACCAAATGGAGTATAGTTAAAGAATTAAGCAGTATGTCAATAATGGAAAGTCTACTAAAAACACCGGGGCATAGCACACCTGTAAACCCAGTACTTAGGAGGCTGGGACAGGAGGATCAACAATTCAAGGCCAGTCTCAGCAACTTAGTGAGGCCCTTAGCAACTTGGTAAGACCATTTCAAAATAAAAAAATAAAATAGAACTGAGGGTGTAGCTCAGAGGTAGAATGCCACTGGGTTCAATCCCCAGTACCCCCCCACCCCCCCCCACACACACACATACTAGATGGCAACTTTACAACATAAGCTAAAATCTCGACCTAAATGCAGCATCATTTTGTTTTGTTTTGTTTTGATGGTACTGGGGATGGAACCCAAGGCATTCTAACTCTGAGCTACACCCCCAGACCTATTTTATTTTTTTATTTGGAAATAGGGTCTCATTAAGTTGCAGAGGGCCTCACTAAGTTGTTGAGCAAATCTGTGATCCCCTGTCTCAGCCTCCCAAGTACTGGGATTACAAGCGTGCGCCACCACGCCCGGCTGCAGCATCATATTTAATGGAGAATTCTTGAAGCATTGTCATTTAAGTCAGGAGCAAGGTAAAGATGTCCTCTATTGTAATCATTATTTTAAGAGTTTTCTAGCCGGGTGTGGTGGCGCATGCTTGTAATCCCAGTACTTGGAAGGCTAAGACAGGAGGATCGCAGGTTCGTGGCCAGCCTCAGCTACTTAGTGAGCACCTCCGCAACTTAGTGAGACCCTGTTTCAAAATAAAGAATAAAAAATAGGGATGGGGGTGTAGCTCAGAGGTGGAATGCCCCTGGGTTCAATCCCCAATACTTAAAAAAAAAATATATATATATATATATACAACGGTATTTTCTAATACTTCCTAATCTTGACAAATCACTCTATATTCTAATCATACTTCCTAATATGAAGGAATCAGATAAAGTCTTTGATCAAAGAATCTGAATTTTATCACTTCTACTGTGACATTCCTTTGGGGAGAAGAAAAGAGCTTTTAAATTTTAAAATGTATAAAGGTTACTTCCTAATTGGAAATTTGAGATTTCTCGTGTCTTACCAAGTTAGGGCCATTGAATGTTTGGCTCCGCTATTGGTTGTCAATTTGTTGTTCAGCCCATTGAACTTCAATACTCCTTTTATATGTTTTAGTGATGAGGCAATGAATTTTTCAATCAACATTTGAAAAGTATCTGGCAAACTCTTATGAATCAATCGGAAAGCAGGTTGTCTTAGTTCTAGGTGTCATAACAAATACACCATAGACCAGGTGGTTGAAACCACCAAGACTTATTTATTACAGTTCAAAACTTTAGAAAGTCCAGAGTCAAAGTAACTGCAGGTCCAGTGTCTGATGAGGACCCTCCTCCCAGGGGGCAGATGGCCAGCTTCACAGTATACCTCACATGGCAGGAAGCAGAGAGAGAGAAAACAAGCCCGCTCATGTCTTTTTATAAGGCCAATAACCCCATTCACAAGGGCTCCATCCTCCTAACCTTATCACCTCCCAACAGTACTGTCTCCTAGTACCATCATATTTCAACATAAGAATCTGGGGGGACGCAAGCAGTCAGTACATAGCACAGGGCAATTAAAAATTTTTTTTTTTTGCGGTACTGGGGGTTGAGCCCAGGGGCATTCTACCTCCGAGCTACACCCCCAGCCCTATTTTTTTATTCTTTATTTTGAAACAGGTTCTCGCTAAGTTGCAGAGGGCCCCACGAAGTACCTGAGGCTGACCGCGAACATGCGAATTTCCTGTCTCAGCCTCCCAAGTACTGGGATTACAAGCGTGTGCCACCACACCTGGCAATTTAAATTATTTTAAATTGAGAAGTAGCCAGGCATGGTGGTGCAAGCTTGTAATCACAGTACTTGGGAGGCTGGGACCGGAGGATCCAGGTTCGCAGCCAGCCTCAGCTGCTTCGTGAGACCCTCCGCAACTTAGTGAGACCTTGTTTCAAAATAAAGAATAAAAAATAGGGCTGGGGGTGTAGCTCGGAGGTAGAACGTCTCTGGGTTCAAACCCCAGTACAGCAAAAAAAAAAAAAAAAAAGGAGCAGGCCAAATTTGGCTCTCAGGTCTTACCAACCTTCAGTGTAAAAGAATAGATAGAAGTAACAATAAGATAACCTTTGGATGACAACTTCTCAGGCATGCTATAGCTCTTGAATGGGAAATGAATGCCTGAAGGGGACTATTATGCAAATGAGGAGCATGATCCTGACTCAGCGTTGTGGCCCCTCAAGAGCATAGTTCACGCTGGCACACTGCTACATACCTGTAATCCCAGTACTTGAGAGGCTGAGACAGGAGGATCGAAGGTTAGAGGCCAGCCTCAGCAACTTAGAGAGACCCTGTTTCAAAAATAAAAACTAAACATGGATGGGGGTATAGCTCAGAGGTAAAATGCCCTTGGGTTCAATCCCCAATACAAAAAATAAAAAAAAGTCCAATGCATGTTTTTTAGAGAGGAAATACTTTCCCCACTTCTTGTTTTCTATGAGAGACTCCCCCCTCCCTAGATCTAGGGGGGCAGAATCACTGATTTGATCAGTGAACTTAAGAAGATAATGATCATGCGCAGCACGGCTCTGCCCTGCCTCCTCCAAGGAGGAAGCTGCTCACAAAGACCAAACTTTCTCTACTGAGCCCTCGTAGCTAGACTGTGCTCCACGAGGGAGACCATCCCATCCAGACTACCTGGTACTGGGGAAGAAAGCTTGCCTAATCTGAGATTGAATATTCATTTCTCTTCTAATTATTCATAAGCAGGGAAGAAAGAGAAATGCCAACTCAGAGTCCCCAACACACACACACACACACACACACACACACACATACACACACATTGTTAATTTAACACTTTTTTTTTCTGCAGTACTGGGGATTGAACCCAGGGGCATTCTACCTCCGAGCTACACCCCCAGCCCTAATTTTTATTCTTTATTTTGAAACAGGGTCTCACTAAGTTGCGGAGGGCCTAAGTAGCTGGCTGCGAACCCAGATCCTCCTGTCTCAGCCTCCCAGGTACTGGGATTACATGTGTGTGCCACCACGCCCAGCTTAATTTAACACTTTGGTTTGAGAGAGAGACCAATGAAATACTGTAAGTCCTATTAGCGACTACCTAAGATTCAGGGACTAATCAGAAGTGAATTGGATCTTGCAACCGTCTCAATTTCAAACTGGCTTTAAGTCATTCGCTGCTTACCCTGTGTACTTCACACAGGAAAAATGAAGCCCTCCGTGGTGGAGAACGGTATCATCTGGAGGCTCTATGGTTCTTTTATATACAATGTCTGGAATATAATAAAAAATAAAATTTCAAAGAGACACAACTGAGCCGGGTGTGATGGTGCACACTTGTAATCCCAGTACTCTGGGAGGCGGAGACCGGAGGATCCGGGTTCGCAGCCAGCCTCAGCTCTCTCTCTCTCCCCCTGTCTCTCTCTCTCTCTCCCTGTCTCCCTCTCTCTCTCTCTCTACCTAGTGAGGCCCTCTGCAACTTCGTGAGACCCAGTTTCAAAATAAAGTATAAAAATTAGGGCCGGGGGTGTAGCGCGGAGGTAGAACGCCCCTGGGTTCAATCCCCGGTGCTGCAAAAAAAAAAAAAAGACACGACTATATATAACCAATAACAAATAAAAATAGACAATAGAATCAGACAAACTGATAATACAGATGTTGGAATGAACAGACAAGGATGTTAAAGTAAATATAATAGAGTCAGGTGTTGTGGTACATGGCTGTAATCCCAGTATTTGAGTGTCTGAGACAGGAGGACAGCAGTTTTAAGGCCAGTATATTGTAACTTAGTGAAACTCTGTTTCAAAATAAAAATAAAATAGTGTGTGGGGGGGTGTAGCATGATGGTGGAACACCCCTGGGTTCAATCCCCAGTACCACACAAAACAAAACAAAAAAACCCATAGTAGTATGTAAAAAGACTGCTACTCAGGAAGCTGAGGTAGGAGGGTCATAATTTCCAGCCAGCTGAGTGTGGTGGTACATGCCTGTAATCCTCGTACTTGAGAGGCAGAGACAGAATTGCAAGTTCACGGCTAGCCTCAGCAACTTAGTGAGGCCTTCTGCAACTTAGTAAGACCATGTTTCAAAATAAAAATAAAATAGGGCTGGGGGGATAGCTCAGTGGTAGAAGTGCCCCTGGGTTCAATCCCAAGTACTACAGGAAAAAAGTAAATGAAAAAAAAAATGGACAAAGTGGATGAAAGTGAATGGTGAATGAAAAAACTGATAATTTCAATATGTAATTGAATTTATAGGCTGACATCTATAAAAGAAAAACGCATACTCTTGGACTGAAAAATATCACTGAAATTAAGAATTTATGGGAAGAATTTAATAGTTGACTGGACATAGCAAAAGAGGAACAATAAATGTAAGGAAAGGGCAGTAGAAAAACACTGAAACTGATGCTTAATGAGAAAAAAAAATACTGCAATTTGCCATAAGAGATTTCTGGGACACAGCAAAAGGTTTCAAAAAGGTATAGATGGAGTTCTAAATGGAAAGGAGAAAGAAAATAGGATGGAAGCTATATTTAAAGAAATACTGTCCAAAAATGAAAGACATTAAACTACAGATTCAAGTAGCTCGGCAAACTTCAAGCAAAATAAACACAAAGAAATTTACATTCACTATCATTATATCTAGACTACTGTAAACCAAACACAAAGAGAAAATCTTAAGGGCAGAGGGAAAAAAAAACACATCTACAAGAAGGTACACTTAGACTGACAACTAATTTTTCAACAAAATTATGGAAGCCATAAAATAGTAGAAGAGTATCTTTACAGTGCCAAGAGAAATAGAAAATAACTTGACAGCATAATATTCTGTGTGTGTGTGTGTGTGGGTGTTACTGGAGATTGAACCCAGGGGCATTCTGCTTCTGAGCTACACCCTGGCCCTATTTTTTTTTTTTTATTTTGAAACAGGGTCTCGTTAAGTTGCGGAGGGCCTCGCTAAGTTGCTGAGGCTGGCCATGAACCTGTGATCCTCCTGTCTCAGCCTCCCAAGTACTGGGATTACAGGCATGTGCCACCACAGTCGGCTGACAGCATAGTATTCTACATCCAGTAAAAATACCCTTCAGAAACGACAAACGAAACTGGAAGGATTTATCACCATCAGGCACATACTCAATGAAACACCAAAGGGACTTTTTGAAACTGAAATAAAATGGTCACTGAAAAAAGGATCCACCTGCTAGAAGCATCAAAGAGGATCAAAAGGGTAAATATGGGGAAACACGAAAGACTTTTGTTTTGTATATTAATACTACTGTCTTCTGTGTTCCATAACACATATAAAAGTATGATACATGATGATACATGATAGTATGAAGAATGATAAGGGATAAAAGAGCTAAAATGTAGTTAGGTTCTTGCATTGTTTCTAAGTGGGAAAAGTTCTAATTTATAGTAGGTTGTGCCAGGCATGGTGGCACAGCCTGTAATCCCAGTACTTGAGAGGCTGAGACAGGAGGATTGCAAGTTAGAGGCCAGACTGGTAAACTTAGTGAGACTCTCAGCAACCTAGTGAGACCCTGTTTCAAACCAAAAAATAAAATAGGGCTGAGAGTGTAGCTCAGAGGTAGAATGCCCCTGGGTTCAATCCTGGTAACACACACACACACAAACACACACACACACACACACACACACACACACACACACATTGTAATAAGTCAAAGATGCATACTATGATCTCTCACAAACATATATAAGACCAACTTAACTTTTTTTGTGTGTGTGGTGCTGGGTATTGAACCCAGGGGCATTCTACCTCCGAGCTATACCCCCAGCCCTATTTTTATTTTGAAATAGGGTCTTGCTAGGTTGCTGAGAGTCTCACTACTTGCTGAGGCTGTTCTTGAACCTGCAATCCTCCTGTCTCAGCCTCCCAAGCACTAACATTAAAAGTATGCGCCACCATGCCCTGCTCTAACTTAAATTTTTTTTGTGTGGTACTGGGGATTTAACCCAGGGACAGTCTACCTTTGAGGATCGCAGGTTTGTGGCCAGCAGGGTTCAAGACACTGTTTCAAAATAAAAAATAAGCTGGGCATGGTGGTGCACGCTTGTAATCCCAGTACTTGGGAGGCTGAGACCAGAGGATCCTGGTTCATGGCCAGCCTCAGATACTTAGTGAGGCCCTCCACAACTTAGCGAGACCCTGTTTCAAAATAAAGAATAAAAAATAGGGCTGGAGGTGTAGCTCAGAGGTAAAATGCCCCTGGGTTCAATCCCCAGCAGTACCGCAAAAAGAAGAAAGAAAGAAAAGAAAGAAAGAAAGAAAGAAAGAAAGAAAGAAAGAAAGAAAGAAAGAAATAGGGCTAGGGGTGTAGCTCAGAGGTAGAATGTGCCTGGGTACAATCCCCAGTGCCCCCCCCAAAAATTAAACTTCAGTAAAAACAAAAAACATATCATGAAAAAAATAAGAGAGCCCGGCATGGTGGCACATGCTTGTAATCCCAGTACTTAGGAGGCTGAGACCGGAGGATCCGGGTTTGCGGCCAGCCTCAGCTACTTAGTGAGGCCCTCCGCAACTTAGTGAGACCCTGTTTCAAAATAAAGAATAAAAAATAGGGCTGGGGGTGGAGCCCGGAGGTAGAACGCCCCTGGGTTCAATCCCCGGTACCGCAAAAAAAAAAGAGAGAGAGAAATATTGTATCCCTAGAAAAGAATGGGGTGCTGAACATGGAACAGATTGTAGGAAAAGAAAGACCTGTTGCAAAGAAGAAATATGATGAATATAAATAGCAATAAATACATGGTAACGGAAATTTAAAAAATAATGAAAGGGCTGAAAGACTATGTTTAAGATCTGTCTCTGAACATAGGACAAAAAGAATATGATCCTCAGAGGAAAAAACAAAGTGACAAAATTAGAAGCTTCAATGTGGAAGCTCAATATCTGCTTGACAGGCGTCCCAGAAAGATAGAACAGAGAAAACAGAAAGGAGGAAATTACTCAATACACAGTTCCACAGATTTCTTTTCCCCAGAATCCAAGAATGTGCACGTCCAAATGAAGAATTCCACGGTGCGTCCGGCACATCGAGTGAGCAAGACCAACATCAAAGAGCATCGTGGCGTAACTTCAGGATAGCAGAAGAAAATATCCCAAGAATGTTTAGAGAGAAAAAGTAGATCACATAAAAGGGGTGAGGAATTGGAATGGAATTCAACTTCTCCAACACAGATAGCTAGTAGATAAAGAAGCCAAGAAATGGTGGGATGCAGGAGCCAGGGGATCCAATCGGGAGAGGACCCCGGGATCCCAGGGGTGTGGTGAAGGAGAGTCCTGGTTCACAGTTGAGCAGTGGACATGCTGAGCGAGCGGCCCTGGCCATTGCAAGGGCTAGGGGCCTCCGGGAGAGGGTCCTCAGACGACGCGCGCTGGACTGTAGGGCGCCTGGGGAAAACCACGCGCAGGTTCACAGGCTGTTAAGGAATCACTTCACAATAGCGAATCCAAAGCAAAAGCCCCCGAAGGAATGATGCCGTCAGTAAGTCCAGGAAAAAATAGCAGGTTTTATCTTAAATAAACTGGAAGCATTGGGTGCTCTGTTGTTAATCAATGTGTCATCCTATACCATTCAGTGATAGTAATGAAATTCGTGTGTGTGTGTGTGTGTGTGTGTGTGTGTGTGTGTGTGTGTGTTATTGGGGATTGAACCTAGGGCATTCTACCTCCAAGCCACACCCCCAGTCCTTTTTATTTTTATCTTTAAATAGGGTCTCACTAAATTGCTGAGGCTGGTCTTGAACCTGCCATCCTCTTGTCTCAGTCTTCCAAGTACTGGGATTACGGGTGTGCGCTACCACTCCCAGCTATAATGAAACTTGGATGTGGATCTCAATACAAAATTTGATAGAATAGAGCCGGTGTGGTGGCAAACGCTTGTAATCCTAGTACTTGGGAGACAGACAGGAGGATCACAGGTTCGCTTCCAGCCTCAGCAACTTAGGCCCTCTGCAACTTAGTGAGACTCTGTTTCAAAATACAAAATAAAATAGGCCCTGGGGGTATAGGTCAGAGGTAGAATGCCCCTGGGTTCAACTCCCAGCAACAAAAAAATAAAAACAAAAACAAAAACAAAAATTTGATAGAATAATATTGGGAAGATGGAGTGAAAGGAAATAAAATATACAAAGAGCTAAAATGTTCCCCTACTACAATAGAAAATTATTAGATATATCTAAAATTAGGACTCAATGAATAGTATCTGTGTTTATATTTATATTCAGAGGCAAATTTATTTATTTATTTATTTATTTTTGCGGTACCGGGGATTGAATGCAGGGGCGTTCTACCTCCGCGCTACACCCCCGGCCCTATTTTTTATCCTTTATTTTGAAATCGGGTCTCACGAAGTTGCGGAGGGCCTCACTAAGTAGAGAGAGAGACAGAGACAGAGAGAGACAGACAGGGAAAGAGCTGAGGCTGGCTGTGAACCCGGATCCTCCGGTCTCCACCTCCCAAAGTACTGGGATTACAAGTGTGGGCCACCACGCCTGCAGCGGGAGGCAAATTTAAATATGAAAGCAGACATCTTGTGGAGCCGGAAGGGAATGGGACTGGGAGACTTCATTTTTTTTGGTAATGAGTCTTTTTGCACTGCACTTTTTTCCCCTATGATTTTGAAATTTTCAGATCTCTATAAAAGTTAAAGAATAGTACAGTGAATACCCACATACCCTTGACCTGGATTCACTTGAACTCCATCTCACCCTCTTTTCTTCCTGAGCAATTGGAAATGGGGTGAAAGCACCACACTGTGTCATTCATAAATACTCCAGCGCTGTCTCTCGAGAACACAGATGTGCTCCAACATACCCAGAAATGTCACCATCGTGTGTAAGGGAATTTACAATAATCCCGTCATCACTTGATGTATAATCCATGATCAAATTTCCTCAGTGATTCCCCAGTCGTCTTTTATATATCTTCCCCCCCACATCTAACAAGTTTAAACAAATTTCACACTGGATTTTGTTGTTTTGTCTCTTCAGACTTTAAAAATAGAGAATAGTCCCTATCCCTTTGGACTCCCTCCTCCCCCAGAACGCATTGAACCCAGGGCCTTGCTCTCCAGCACTGAGCTGCAGCCCCAGCCCTTTTGAGATTTTTATTTTTATTTTATTTTATTTTTTTTTTGCGGTACCGGGGATTGAACCCAGGGGCGTTCTACCTCCGCGTTACACCCCCAGTCCTATTTTTTATACTTTATTTTGAAACCGGGTCTCACGAAGTTGCGGAGGGCCTCACTAAGTAGAGAGAGAGAGAGAGACAGGGAAAGAGAGAGAGAGAGAGAGCTGAGGCTGGCCGTGAACTCGGATCCTCCGGTCTCAGCCTCCCGAAGTACTGGGATTACAAGCGTGCGCCACCACACCCAGCCTTGAGATTTTTATTTTGAGACAGAGTCTTGCTAAGTTACCCAGGTTGGTCTTGAACTTAAGATTCTCCTGCCTCAACCTCCCAATTAGCTGGGATTATAGACATGCACCACCATGCTTGGCTCTGGTTTTTTTTTTTTTTTTTGGTTTGTTTTTCATAACAACATTTTTTGTTTTGTTTTTGTGGTGCTGAGGACTGAACCCAGGGCCTCACACATGCTAGATAAGTGATCTACCTCTGAGCTACATGCTCGGTCTCATGATAACATCTTTGAAAACTGGAATCCAATCCTATAAATGAATGGTAAATGCTAGATGTTTCCTCAGGATTAGATTCAGGTTTCTGCTGGAACGGTTCCTCTGTGCATATATTACTTTAATAAATAGAATTAAATGGGGGGGGGAATGATATGGCATTTGTGTTGATCAGCCTTCTGTTACTGTGACAAAATACCTGAGATAATAAACTTAAAAGAAGAAAAGGTTTATCTTAGCTTATGACTTCAGAGGTTTCCGTCCATGGTCATGTGGCCCTGTTGCCTTGGACCTGTTGCAGCACGGTACACCATGGCAGGGAGCATGTGGCAGACGAGGCCTCTTCACCACATGGTGGCCAGGTAGCCAAAAGATAGAGAAACAGCAAGGGATCACAGTCCCAACACCCCCCTCAAGGACATATCTCTATAACCTAACTTCCTCCCACTAGGCCCCACCTCCTGAAGTTTCTTCCCAATAGTGCCACAGCCGGGACCACGCCTTCCATACATGGCCTTCCTGGACATTCAAGATCCAAACTATAGCAGGATGTGTTTAAATTTATTTATTTATTTATTTAGTTAGTTAGTTAGTTAGTTAGTTAATTGCAGCACTGGGGATTGAACCTAGGGGCATTCTACCTCTGAGCTACATCCCCAGCCCTATTTTATTTTTATTTATTTATTTACTTACTTACTTACTTACTTACTTACAGCACTGGGGATTGAACCTAGGGGCATTCTACCTCTGAGCTACATCCCCAGCCCTATTTTACTTTTTATTTATATTCATTTATTTATTTATATATTTGTGGTATTGGGGATTAAACCCAGGGGCATTCTACCTCTGAGCTACACCCCCAGCCCTTTTTTATTTTTTTTGTTTGAAAACAGGGTTTCACTAAGTTGCTGAGAGTCTTGCTAAGTTGCTGAGGCTGTCCTCGAATCTGTGACCCTCCTATGTCAGCCTCCCAAGTACTGGGATTACAGGTGTGTGCCACCATGCCCGGCTTTCTTTTTTATTTTGAAACAGGTCCTTGCAAAGTTGCTGAGGGTCTTGCTATGTTGCTGAGACTGGCCTCAAACCTGCCATCCTCCTGTCTCAGCCTCTCAAGTACTGGGATTACAGGCGTGCACCACGACACCCGACTGTTTACATTTATGGTAAAGAAGACTCCCTCCCTCGCAGGCTGCCTTGTGCTGGAGTTGGATGTCTTCCTGTGTTAACTAGGTCAGCATGTGCTTACTAACCACCCCCCAACACAAGTCACCCCAAGAAGCCTGCCGACCACTTTGTCTCAGAGAGGCCTACGTCTCCACAGCTTCTCCTTTTAAATGTGTTCCCCATGGGGATTTTTTTTTTTAACAGTACTGGGGATTGAACCCAGGGGCATCCTACCTCCAAGCTACACCCCCAGCCCTATTTTTTATTCTTTATTTTGAAACAGGGTCTCACTAAGTTGCGGAGGGCCTCACTAAGTAGCTGAGGCTGGCCTCGAACCCGGATCCTCCAGTCTGAGCCTCACAATCCCCATGGGGATTTATTCCTTCCTCTACCCAAGAACTCCTATGACTGAAAAATGTCAGTTATCTCAACCATGAATGTGAGCTGTTTCTGCCCAAATCCTGAGGTAGCAGAAGAGATTCGATTCTCCCGAGCGATGTGTAAGACCCCATGACACAGCACCCGGGTGTCCTGGGTTCTGTGACCCCATCTGCCCTTGATATGTTAGTGACCTTGAGCTAGCCCTTGGCCTCTCCAGGCTCCAGAGTTCTTATCTATAAAACAAGGGGCTAGAGCAACTTGATAATGAAAGGCACCTTTCACACCATGCTTCTGAAGGGAGCAGAAAACAAAGGTAGCGTTCAAGGGCAGATAGCCACATGCACACCCGCGGACCACGCCCGGTACAGACAAGTCAATCTTTGGCTGGGATGGGGTGAGGACGAGGTGGGTCTGGCACTGGTGACCAGAAGAACCAATGAGGGACGACCTTGTGAACCCCGGTGTTAAGGTCAACGACAGAAAACCCACCTTCCACAGCAAAACATGCAGTAGGAAGCTGTGTGGCATGAAAATAATCTGAGAAACAAGTCCAATGTTAGAAACAAAAGAAACCTCATAAGCATTCTTGTAGCTGGGCACAGTGGTGCACGCCTGGAATCCCAGTACTTGGAAAGCTGAGATGGGAGGATCACAGGTTCGAGGCCAGCCTCAGTACCCTAGCGAGACCCTGTTTCAAAATAAAAAATGAAAGGGGCTAGGGGTGTAACTTGGAGGTAGAATGCCCCTGGGTTCAGTTCCTAGTACTGAAAAAAAAAAGTATTCTTGTAACATGGTGGTAATGCTCAACAAATATTTAATAAATGTGTGTGTGTGTGTGTGTGTGTGTGTGTGTGTGTGTGTTACTGGGGATTGAACCCAGGGCTGTTCTACTTCTGAGTTACACTCCCACACCTATTTTATTTCTTATTTCATAGCAGGATCTCGCTAAATTGCTGAGCCTGGCCTCAAACCTGTGATCCTCCTGTCTTAGTCTCCCAAGTACGGGGATTACAGGCATGTGACACCACACCCAGCTCATAGAGTGAGATATTTCTTTTTTTTTTTTTTTTTTGCGGTACCGGGGATTGAACGCAGAGGCGTTCTACCTCCGTGCTACGCCCCCGGCCCTATTTTTTTATGCTTTATTTTGAAACCAGGTCTCACGAGGTTGCGGAGGGCCTCACTAAGGAGAGAGAGAGAAAGAGAGAGAGAGACAGAGCGAGAGCTGAGGCTGGCCGCGAACCCGGATCCTCCGGTCTCCGCCTCCCAAAGTACTGGGATTACAAGCGTGCGCCACCACACCCAGCAGATTGAGATATTTCTAAAAGTCTTTACTGCTCAAAAAGCTCAATGAGCCATTTCCTGAAACTGGAGGGAAGCAAGAGACCGCGTGTTTTTGCGTCATCTGTGCTATCTTCGTATCCACTAATGTGTCCAATGCCCACTCAGGGCGTTTCTCCTCTTCCTTTGCTTACAGGGTCTACTCCCTAATCGCTTCTTCTCTTTCCAGTGAGTATTAAGAAAGCATCCACTTTTTTCTTTCTTGGCTTATAGCCACAACGTCTTGTCCCAGAATTTTCAGAGCCTGTGACCAATTATCTGGCTTAATTTATGTTTACCCTGAAGGTAATAACATAAATTGCTCATGATTCAGTTTTGTTTGTACTTTCCTTGGCAAAGATCTCCCCCTTCAGAACCTTCCTGAATGATAACATGGCCAAACTACTTCCAACTGATACACAAATCTTCACTAGAATGTTGTTCACATTTTTTTGTGTGTGTGTGGTACTGGGGATTGAACCCAGGGGCGTTCTACCTCTGAGTTACACCCCCAGCCCTATTTTATTTTTATTTTGAAACAGAGTCTCACTAGGTTGATGAGAGTCTCACTACTTGCTGAGGCTGTCCTCGAACCTGCGATCCTTCCATCTCAGTCTCCCAAGTACTGAGATTACAGGTGTGCACCACCACCCCCGGCTCATATTTCTTATACCAGTGATCAACACAGGCTTTACTAAGGGATAAGGAAAAGGAAACGGCTGTAGTGATTTGGAGGCCCTGGAAAGCAGTTTCTCGTTTGTTTCCAGATCCTAAAATCTTTTTGTGACCTGCTAGGGTTTGGGATAGGGAGGCGGGGGGGGGGGGGGAGGCACAGAGAAATCAGGTAGCACCTCTAGTTTTTAAAAACCTTAGGAAATACATCAATCAGTTATACTAAATAGACCTTTTTTAGATCCTGATTTAAATAACTTGTTTTTAAAATTATAAGGCCGGGCATGGTGGCGCACGCTTGTAAGCCCAGTACTTGGGAGGCGGAGACCGGAGGATCCGGGTTCGAGGACAGCCTCAGCTACTTAGTGAAGCCCTCCGCAACTTCGTGAGACCCGGTT
Organism: Glis glis; assembly: GCA_004027185.1. Taxonomy (NCBI): domain Eukaryota; kingdom Metazoa; phylum Chordata; class Mammalia; order Rodentia; family Gliridae; genus Glis; species Glis glis. Next base: position 14,168 of record PVJS01029897.1, read on the forward strand.
TCAAAATAAAGGATAAAAATTAGGGCCGAGGGTGTAGCTCAGAGGTAGAACGCCCCTGGGTTCAATCCCCGGTACCGAAAAAAAATTAAAAATAAATAAAAATTATAGGGCAATCAGGGAAATGAAGCCCTGAGTAGATTTTGGTGGTATTTCAGAAGTATTGTTATTCTGAGGTGCCATGTTCGTATTAAGGTTTGCGTTCTTTGTGAAAAGTTCTCATCTGTTAGGAATTCGGGGTGAAATGATGAGCCGTTGGACATTTCTTTCCTATCCCCCCCCAGCTGGGGAGTGGGCGGGGTCACAGGTAGAATAAGATGGGCCAAAAGCCAGTGAGTGTTGATGCTCAGGGAGGAGGACCTGGCGTTCATCACGGAATGGCCCTAACTTTATATCTAGATGAAACTTTTTTTTTTTTTTTTGCGGAGGGCCTAAGTTGCTGAGGCTGGCTGCAAACCTGTGATCCTCCTGTCTCAGCCTCTCAAGTACTGGGATTACAAGCACATGCTACCACGCCTGGCTTGTTATTTTGAAACGGGGTCTCGCTGAGGCACCACACTGGCCTTGAACCTGTGATCCTCCTATTTCAGCCTCCAAGTACTGGTTTTACAGGCGTGCATCACCATGCCTGGCTTTTTTGTGGTGTGTGTGTGTGTGTGTGTTACTGGGGATTGCAACCAGGAGCATTCTACCTCTGAGCTACAGCCCCATCCCCTTTCATTTTTGTTTTGAAATGGGATGTTGGTAGGTTGCTGAGAGCCTCGCTAAATTGCTGAGGTTAGTCTTGAATCTGCTATCCTCCTGTCTCAGCCTTCCAAGTACTAGGATCACAGGTGTCCGCCACCACACCAGGCTCCATAACAATTTTTAAATGACAACCAGGAAAAACAAATCTTGTCACAACGGAACAGTAAGAAGGGAAGGAGAAGCCAAATGTTCTGTAAGAAGGGAAGGAGAAGCCAAATGTTCTGTGTGTTCCGTCTTAACATTAGGCAACTCCTCAGGTATGTTGGGTATAAACTCTTGCATTTTAAGATGAACGAAAGGAATGGGAGAAGGGAGAAGGCTGATGCTTTTATTTTCCTGAAGATCGCTAAAATTGCCACATGTTTGAATAACACCCTGCCGTTTCAAAGTCCTTTATAGCTCATTTGCTCTTGGAAAAAGCCTGGTATGTATATTTGTTGTCATCTCTGACATCTGATCAAATGTCTTGATTATGTTGTTTTGCATTTATTTTTTAAAGCTATTTACATTAAACCTCTGAAAATATTTTTCTGTATTAGTCTCTTAGTTTATGCTTAAAGATTTATTTCCTGTTCTTGTTTTGCAGGGAAAACTCTGCCTGGATGTCTATTTACAATATTCGAATTCTTAAATATTCCCCTTTCATGATTTGGAGAAATTTTAGTTTCCCTCTTAGTTTCTATTTAGGGGAATGTTTGAGGACCAGACCCTTTTTTATTTCCTTTGAGTCCACCCAGCTGTTTTATTTTGTGTTTGCTTATTTCCCAGGCTTCTAATCAGTGTGAAGCCCTCAGGAGTGTTCTGGGTTTTTTTTTAAATACTTTATCAGCATTTCTTTTATTAGGTGAATTATCCTTTATCTCTTTCCTGTGAAAGCTTTTAAAGTACAAATTGATGAAACCATGTCTTTTGTTATTTAAATATTGTGCCATCAACATTTACAAGTGCATTATAAGAAGATTTAAACACAATATCCTACCTTAATGATCACAAACACAAATGTTTTTAAATCTGATTCGCTGGCTCTCTCTCTCTCTCTCTCTCTCTCTCTCTCGCTCTCTCGTCTCTTAGGTTATATGGCTCCACTCTCTGAGCACACGAAACAACCAGAGGCCCTAATATTAAAAACTTCAGAACCGATTACAGACCTTTAACAAGGTCACCAGCAGTAAACACCTTATCTCTGTAAGGTGGCACATTCTTAAGTTGATATGAAAGACCTGGGTGTTTGCCGGCATTGGTCTTTACGGAGACACAGGACCACGGTCAAGGGTGTGGTGAACATGTGCCCAGGGGCCCCAAGACCATCCTTTGAGGGTCTCTCAGCAGAGCAGGGATGGTAGAGGAGGTAGTCGCCCTGGGCTCTGACAGGGGTGACCCTATGACTCTGCGAATATTAAATATAGCTACATGAATCACACTATAAAATTCCAGCCCTGAAACCTGGGGTCAGGCAAAACAAGTTGCTCTCTCCCCTGCTCATAAATAACAAAGGATCAATTAAAGGAATTTTGGTCTGTGTAAGGAATACTGGATACTTTTTCCCTCCTTCTGGAAGACACGTTCTGCATTTGACATGACATATGCTTTTCAACCATTGTTGTTTATGTATTAATCTTTGAACTAAATTGCCAGTCCTTGTAACTGGAAAGCCATGTCCCCAGAACCCTCTGACTCATGCTTAGGGTACACAACAGCTGATAACCTGCAGTGACCTCCGAAGGGACAGATGGACGCGTGGCTTGTGAACACCCCCTTGGTCTCTGGACCACGGATGACGGCATAACCGGGGTCGACTGGTTGCCAAAAAGCCTCAGGCCTTCTCCACGTTACCAAGTCGAAAATAGAGGTTAGGTCACCTGCTGTACTATTCCATCAAACCTCTTTCCTTATTGTAACCTTCTTTGCCACTCTCCTGCCTACCTTGCATATTCTGTGCCTCCATTCCTTTATAATTACAAAATAGTCTGTGCTCATGATAGTAACAAGAGCTAACATTTACTGCTTGCTTGTCAAGAGCAAGGCATGCTGCTGGAAGCTTCTACCTCTGGTCTGGTCTCTTTAATTTTTAGCACCTCTGTGGGGTAGGAATGATTGTCTCCTTGTTGCACATAAATTTTTTTTTTTTTGCAGTCTTAGGGATTAAATTCAGGGCCATTATACCTCAAAGGTACACCCCCAGCCCTATTTTTTATTCTTTATTTTGAAATAGGGTCTCACTAAGTTGCGGAGGGCCTCACTAAGTAGCTGAGGCTGGCCACCAACCCGGATCCTCCTGTCTCAGCCTCCCAAGTATTGGTATGACAAGCGTGCGCCACCATGCCCGGCTTAATTTTTTTTTTTTTAAGTGTGGGGTGCTGAAGGACTCAGAAAGTTTACCATTCACCTATCCCTTCTGAAAAAATTTCCTTCAGAGAAAAACAAGGAATCCAAGAAAAAGACCGCAACTCAAAATGAAAAAGTGGTAATACTGAAATTTATGCTCTAGACATTTTAGAAAATGTTTTTGACATTGAAAAGAGAGAAATGTAGAAAGAACTTTAATGAGCCGGGTGTGGTGGCGCACGCTTGTAATCCCACTACTTTGGGAGGCGGAGACCAGAGGATCCGGGTTCGAGGCCAGCCTCAGCTCTCTCGCTCTCTCTCCCTATCTCTCTCTCTCTTTCTCTCTCTCTCTCTCCTTAGTGAGACCCGGTTTCAAAATAAAGTATAAAAAATAGGGCTGGGGGTATAGCTCAGAGGTAGAACGCCCCTGGGCTCAATCCCCAGTACCAAAAAAAAAAAAAAAAAAGACATTTGATAAAAACTAGGGAAATATAAATAAAGTATGGTCTTTAGTTAATAAAAAATGTTTCAGTATTGCTTCACTAATTTTGATAAATGTACCATATAAATGTAAGATATTCATAATACTGGAAACTAGATTTGAAGCGTACAGGAACTCTGCCTACTGTCTCTGCTACTTTTCTATAAATCCAAATTTTTCTAAAATTATTATTCTAAGTACAGTCATTTATCCTGAATTATTTAAATTTGTTTCAGTCAGGCACGGTGGCGCACACTTGTAATCCCAGTACTTGGGAGGCTGAGACAGGAGGATCGCAGGTTCACGGTCAGTCTCCGCAACTTAGTGAGGCCCTGTTTCCAAAAAAAAAAAAAAAAATAGGACCAAGGGTATAGGTTGGAGATAGAATACCCCTGGCTTCAATCCCCAGTACAGCAAAAATAAATAAATAAATAAATAAATAAATAAAGTGTGTTTTTTTAAGTGGAGCAAACCTCATAGAGTTGTTGTGAAGATTGAGATAATAAATATGAAACGGTTTGCATAGTGGCTAGAACATAATAGGTATACCTAAATATTTAGGTATTCAGTAAAAATGAGCCGGGCATGGTGGTGCATGCTTGTAATCCCAGTACTTGGGAGGCTGAGACTGGAGGATCCGGGTTTGCAGCCAGCCTCAGCTACTTAGTGAGGCCTCCGCAACTTAGTGAGACCCTGTTTCAAAATAAAGAACAAAAAATAGGGCTGGGGGTAGAGCTTGGAGGTAGAATGCCACTGGATTCAATCCCCAGTTCCGCAAAAAAAAAAAAAAGATACAATCAGTAAATATGAGTTTTTAGTAATGACAAAAAATTAAGGGCTAATGATAGAAGAATAGGAATGGGAGCCGGGCATGGTGGCGCACGCTTGTAATCCCAGTACTTGGGAGGCTGAGACAGGAGGATCACAGGGTCGCGGCCAGCCTCAGCTACTTAGTGAGGCCCTCCACACCTTAGTGAGACCCTGTTTCCAAATAATAAAATAAAAAGGGCTGGGGATGTAGCTCGGAGGCAGAATGCCCTTGGGTTCAATCCCCAGTACCGAAAAAAAAAAAAAAAGAATAGGAATGGTATATACAACTGTCCAAAAACCCAAAGATGGTTGAAAAAATGTTAATTCAATCTACTCAATAAAAAGTAGGAAACAAAAGTAGCTTTATGTGTCAGTTAAATAATTTTTTTTCGGTACTGGGGATTGAATCCAGAGGCATTCTACCTTTGAGCTACACCCCAGCACTATTTTTTATTCTTCATTTTGAAACAGGGTCTCACTAAGTTGCAGAGAGCCTCACTAAGTAGCTGAGGCCGCGAACCTGCAATCCTACCGTCTCAGCCTCCCAAGTACTGGGATTACAAGCGTGCACCACCACGCCCGGCAGAAAATTTTTTAAATAGAAAAATAAAAGAATTAACAAAAATCCATGTAAAATTTTTAAAATAAGATATCAGGAACCATATCAGGCATGGTGGCATGTGCCTATAAGCCTTGGGAGGCTGAGACAAAAGGATCGCAGGTTTGAGAATAGCCTCAACAACTTAGTGAGACTCTCAGCAATTTAGCAAGACCCTGTTTCAAAACAAAACAAAACAAAACAAAAAGAAAAAATAAAAGAAAATAGGGCTGGGGTGTAGCTTGGAGGTAGAATGCCCCTGGGTTCAATCCCTAGTACCAAAAAAAAAGGCACCAGGAAGTCAACTTTTCTGTTTTGTCAGACTCATCTGGGAAATCTTCTATTTATTTCACTTTAAAGCAGAAGTAATAATAGTACCCATGTCCTGGAGTTATTATGAGAATTAAACATGATAATGTCTAGAAAGTAAAGAGTTCAAAAACATGTTACCTCTTATCCATGGTCATATGCTCAGAATGCCTTTCGGTGATGGTAACAGTTTTCTTCTTATAGGTATAAACTACTTGTTGAACTTTTACTCTTTGTAGCTTTTTTTGCTGTTATTGAGAATGGACTTTATTTTTTCATTTTAAGAATATTTTCTAGTGCCTGGCATGGTGGCACATATACTTGGGAGGCTGAGACAGGATCACAGGTTCAAGACCAGCCTCAGCAACTTATCGAGACCCTGTTTCAAAATAAAAGTTTAAAAAAGGACTGGGAGTGTAGCCTGGAGATAGAACACCCCTGGGTTCAATCTCCAGTAACCCCCCCAAGAATATTTTCTAATTGGTTACTGCTAATTTATAGAAATATTATTTTTAATGAAGTAGAGTTTTTCCCCCTCTTAGTTGATGTGGAATGTATTTATCTAGTAACTGATACCTTAATGACCTCTACTCAGGTTCCAATAGGTTTTTGGTTTATTCTTTCAGATTTATACACAGACAACACTATTACATGCAAATAATTTGTTTCTCTTCTATTTTTTCTTCTTTACATTGATTGGAGTCTCCAAATTACTTTCAAATAACATCAGTAAGAGAGGACATCCTTATATTTTCATGGCTTTTGCGGGGAAATTTTTTACATTAACTTTTTTAAGCCCACATTCTCTATTTTAAAAGAGAAGCAAATGGGAAATCAAGAAAAATTATAGAGAGTTTAGGCTTCAAAAAAACCTCTGAAGTTATGTTCCACATCAGAATGATTCAATACAGAGTGAGTGTGTGTTAATGAAACCATAAAGAGCATACGATGAGTCAGGCATGGTGACCCATGCCTATAATCTCAGTACTTGGGAGGCTAAGACAGGAGGATCCCAGTTCAAGGCCAGCCTCAGCAACTTAGCAAGGTGCTCAGCAACTTAGTGAGACTCTGTTTCAAATTTAAAACATAAAAAGGTCTGGGAGTGTAGCTCAGAGGTAGAGCACCCTTGGGTTCAATCCCCAGTACCACGAGTGAATGAATGAATGAATGAATAAATAAATAAATACATAAATAAATAGGCTGTTGGTGCAGTTTAGAGGTAAAAGGACCCTGGGTTCAATCTCCAGTAAAATAAATAAATAAATAGGAAAAAAGAAGGAAAGGATGAACAAAAGAACATTCATTAAGTTTTGGAATTAAATAGAAGCAAAAGATAGGAAACATCTTACACTATTATAATTACAAGGAATCTCATTTGCTCATGAGCTATTCCGACTATTTCCCAAGCTTTTCTGTTTTGTAGACCAGTCAATATCCTGACCCAATTTTATGGACTGACTGGAATATACTTCTTCCATGCCACAGACAGAACTGTTTTCTGTCCACCCAGAATGAAAGAGAGGTTAAGAAGCCGGATATTCAGCTTCCCCAGCCCCTCCAGTAATTGCATTAAGGGGAAAGATAGCGGGAATAGACATCGAGTCCAGCAACCAGTGCAGCGGGTCTGCCACATCCCATTAGTGCTTAGGGCTGATTAGTACCTCGAACATGTGACTTAGAGCCCCAGGCAGTAGAATTTTCACTTATAAGATAAACATGCAAAATTCATTCTGTTGACTGGCATATTTTTGAAATAAAAACAAGCAACATTTGGACATATTTTTTCCTATTCAATTAGCTTGTAGTTAACCATCCAGTCAACTAATTAAAGGTTCCTTAGCTATGTGTTTTCTGTTTGAAAAAGCTTTAACATGGCCTTTCAGCAGGTAGAGAACACTTACGTGTTGCTTTTATGATGCAATATTATTCATTTTTTTGTATGTGTGTACTGGGGATTGAACCCAGGGGCATTCTACCTCCAAGCTACACCCCCAGCCCTATTTTTTATTCTTTATTTTGAAACAGGGTCTCACTAAGTTGCGGAGGGCCTCACTAAGTAGCTGAGGCTGGCTGCGAACTCGGATCCTCCGGTCTCAGCCTCCCAAGTACTGGGATTACAAGCATGCGCCACCACGCCCGGCTTATGTTGCAATATTATAATACTCAGACTAGTCACAGAGCAACTGTCAGGCCTGTCTACCATGCAGACAAGCAGACACAACCTGCCTAGGCCCCCTTAGGCTTTCTAAGAACTCTTCGGCTTTGTAAACATAGTTAAGGATCCAACGGATCTATGGTCTTATTTTCAAGATACAAATGATCAGTACTGTTATGAGAAGTAGTGTATTCTGAAACAGCGCCACCCAGGAGAACTTTCTGGGAGGATGGAAGTGTTCTCTACAGTATTAAGCACATGCAAAGTGCAACCGAGAAGTTAATTTTATTTCATAATTATGTCATTAATTAAAATTAATTATCTCAAATTTATCTTTAATTTCTTATACTTTTATTGGTTCATTGTAATTACACGTCATAGTGAGTTTCAAAGTCATACAAACAAAAGTCCCACCCCGATACCCACCCTCCTGTACAGACCAGTGAGATTGGTGGTGAGACCTTCATACATGGGCACAACAGAATTTGAATGTTTCTTTCATCAGTTCCTCCTTTTCCCCTACCCCTTCCTCCCCCATCCTCTTCCACTATTCTACTGGCCACACTCCTGAATTATCTAAAGTCCCTTCTGTTTCCTATTTTCTCTCTAGCTTCCACATATGAAAGAAAACATTCGACCCTTGACTTTCTGAGACTGGCTGATCTCAATTAGCATAATATGCTCTAGTTCTGTCCACTTTCCTGAAAATGACATATTTTTGTTGTTCTTTATGGCTGAGTAAAATTCCATTGTGTATATATGCCACATTCATCTGCTGGTGGACACCTAGGTTGGTTCTATAATTTGGCTACTGTGAATTGTGCTGCTATAAACATGGAAAAGCATGTACCACTATAGTATTCTGACTTTAATTCTTTCAGAAAGATACTATGTAGCTTAAATTTAAATAAGCACAAGTGGCTAGCGGCTACCATATTGAACAGCACAGCTCTATGTGACAAGGCAGCTAACTCTGGAGCCAGGCTTCCCTACAGTGACTGGGGCAGCTTCCACCACTTGCTGGTTGTGGGACCTTGTGGCAGATCATGAAGTTGGTTACAAATTCTCCTTCTCTGTGTATGAATTATCTTAGTGCAGTGCCCTTCCATTTAGACCCTGGGTGTGGGTTCCTTTGTTCAGTTGGACCATATCAAATAGGATGCAAGTAGAGACTTGTAGTGCTTGTACAGTGGGGCTCGCCCTCTCGCTCTGCTTTTGGAACTATGCTACCACCACCGAGGAACAAGACTGAGCTCCTTCTAACTTGTCTTCTAATGTCTTGGATACATTTAGCCAAGTTAACTGTATTCCAGTTAAAATTTTAGAATCAGCTTGTCAATACACACACACACACACACACACACACACACACAGGAGCTGGGTATGGTATCACACACCTGTAATCCCAATACTTGAGAGGCTGAGCCAGGAGGATTGGAGCTGCAAGGCCAGCCTCAGCAATGTAGTAAAGTCTTAGCAACTTAGAGAGACCCTGTTTCAAAATAAAAAATAAGCTGGGTGTGGTGGTGCACGCTTGTAATTCCATTACTTGTGAGGCTGAGACAGGAGGATTGCAGGTTTGAAGATAGCCTCAGCAATTCAGTGAGGCCCTCAGCAACTTAGTGAGACCCTGTTTCAAGATAAAGAATAAAATTGGGCTGGGGTATAGCTTGGAGATAGAATGTCTCTGGGTTTAATCCCCAGTACCATAAAAAATAAATTAAATTAAATAAAAAAAATAAAATAGGGCTAGGGATGTATCTCAGAGGTAGATTGCCCCTGGGTTCAATCCCCAGTAAAACACACACACACACACACACACACACACACACACACACTTGCAAATTTAATTGGAAATTAACTTAATGAAAGTTAAGCAAGAAATGATTTCTCAAAATTGAATATTCCAAATCATGATCATAATACATCTTTCTATATATTTAGGAACTCCTTAATATTTCTCAGTAAAGCTTTATAACTTTTTCCTTCCATTCTTAGTTTGCTAAGAAAAGTTTTTTTGTAGTTTTCTGTTGCTTTACATTTCAAACTAAAAGATGAAAAATAAATAAATGAAGGGGGATCCAAGATGGCGACCAAGGGTGATACCATGCTACGATCTCTCTGAGATTTGGATCTCAATCGCTGTGAAAGCAACTTCTCCACAGGAGAAGAAAAGCAACAAAAACTTGAAGTAAACAATGAAGGGTTTGAAACGTGATGGAATCAAAGCCAGAAGACAAGGCAGAGGGAAGTAAAGCTCCAAGCGCCTTACCTAAGGGACGGTGGCGCCATCTTGGCCGGACCGCGCTGGCCGCTCCCGGTATCGTGGCTCCACACGCCGCCAGCAGAGAAGCCAGAGCCCTGCTGTGAGTTCAACTGCAGATCAGCAGAGACGAAAGCAAGCAGCGGCTCCGCCACACTCAAGACGCCAAACGGCGGTGGCCACAGCGGCTGCAGCGGCGCCATCTTGGCAGGACTTTGCCAGCGGCTACCAGCATTGTGGCTCCTGCACAAGACCAACGGAGACGCCAGCGACCTGCTGTGAACCCAGCAGCTGCAGAATAGCAGCAGTGACGGCGAGCCGCGACTCGCTCCACACGCGACACAGACCCGAACTGCTGTGTTGGCAGAAGCGGCAGCGGCGCCATCTTGATCAGACCGTGCCGACAGCAACCGACAGTGCGGCCTCTGCAGGCCACCAAGAAGGAAGCCAGGGAGTTCCTCTAAAACCAGCACTGCAGAGCGGCAGCGACGGGTGCGAGCAGCAGTTCGATCCACACTCGGCAGAGTCCCCAGGGCCCGGAGGCCTGACCAGAGCCTACAGCAGCAACTGAGCCCCCCCCCCCCAGAGATTAAGAGCAGCGCTCGACCAGACC
>PVJS01029898.1:0-24464 GCA_004027185.1 Glis glis
CAGCCTCAGCTCTCTCTCTCTCTCTCCCCTCTCTCTCTCCCTGTCTGTCTGTCTGTCTCTCTCTCTCTACTTAGTGAGGCTTCCGCAACTTCGTGAGACCCGTTTTCAAAATAAAGTATAAAAAATAGGGCCGGGGGTGTAGCACGGAGGTAGAACGCCCCTGCGTTCAATCCCTGGTACCGCAAAAAAAAAAAAAAAAAAATAAGGTAAAGGGATAACACAAGCCTCACCAGTCAAAAATACTCACTGAGTTTCCCAGATTGCAATTGTCTGTGCAGTATTTATTAAGTTGGTATTGTGGGATCTGAAATGTAAAGCCAAACTTTTAAATTCAAAGTCCTCCACATGGAAGCCGCTTAACTTTGGACAGATCACTTATACCATCATGGGTCTCAATCTTTTCACCCATAGTGCTTTGCTGTTAAGGGTGGAAAGAAAAAAGGAGGCTCAGGGAGAGGGAACACATTACACCTTCTGGGGTTGTTATGAGCATTCAATGTTATAATAATTAGCACAAGACTTAGTTCAAGATACATGCTCAAAAATTCAATCCTTTATTCATTCAGCAAGTATCAGTTAAAATTTTCAGATCTGCCAGGGCTGTGCTAGTGATGAGGATACAACAGTGCACACACTGGTGAAGGGTTCCAAGAAGTTAAAAACTATTACAGGACAGTAGGCCATGCACTAGATAAGCAGAAAGCACAGGAGGAGGATGGGGGACGGGGTGGCAGATAACTCCTAAATACAGTAAGAAGAGTTCTTAACATCAGCAATAACTGGAGTTTTTATTAAATTCCAAACACTACTCAGAGAGTTTTAGAACTTTTGATATACTTTGTCTCTTTGATTCTATTCTGTTATTAATATCCCTATTTTAAGATAATCAAGAGTATAATCAAGAGTGGTTAAGTAACTTTCCTAGAATAGCTCAGCTAGTAATCCTGAGAGCTGAGATTCAAAGCCAGGAAGTCTGATTTCCAGCTCACATTTCTAACTCCTCTACTCACTGCCTCCCTGCATTGGCTGTTGAGATTGTTAATGGAAGTAACAACTGTAAAAAAGCACAGAATATCACCCATCACAAAGTAAATACGCAATAAATGGTCACTAGTATTAGTAATAGCAGTAGTAGCAACAGCAGTCAAAGTAATAGCAAAAGTAGTAATGGAGTAGTAATAGTAGAAGTAGCAGTAATAGGAGTAGTGGGGCAGTAATAACGGTAGTCGCAGCACTCAAATGTAAAACAGTCCACAGGCACTGGCAGTTATTATTAGTCTGGGTCTACAAATGACCTAAGAAGGAAGGTACAATGTGTGCTTGTTATTCTGTGTCATACGGTTCTTGCTCTCAAGAAATCCACTTTTGGGTACAGAAAAAGGACCCACACACATGGTGATCTAGAATAAAAGTTCAAATCGAGTTTCAAATGGAATTGGTGGATTTCCAGGAAGTCTATGACTCAGGAAAAGGTCGACTTGTCAAGCTGGCGTAGAAGGGACATGGCGGTTAAGTCCAGGGTTCTTGATGAGCAGGAGATGCGGGCCTCACATGGAGCACTTCACAAGGGCCAGTCCAGGGACTCGTCCTGCTGCCATGTGGGAGACACACTGCACTGTGCTTTCCCAGCTCCACAGATGAGAACATAGATGTTTGGAGATGGCAGATCATTAGCCACAAGCTCCCGCACGTCTAGTATGTGTGTTTAGCGAGCATTGTAACCCAAAGCTATTAACTCAGCTGCTGCTGGGATGAGGCTAACGTACAGCCTGAGCTGAAGATGGATCGGACATGGACAAGGAAGAAGAAAGGCAGCACAGCACAGTGCTGAGAAGGAGCTAGGAGCAGGAGGTGGGTGAAAGAATGCTGGACTGAGGGCAGGGAGGGACCAGTCAGGCCAGCTGCGAGATGTGAGCCTGGGCCTTGCCCCTCCAGAGCTCCCCACCCAAGAAAAACCACACACCAGAGACACACACTTGTTTAGAATGTCTTGTTTTTAAGTCACATTTTGTTTTTGTCGTATATAGCAAGATGTACAAGACCAAGATCAGAATGCTGAGAAAGGATCATTTTCTAAAATTGCTTCCTAAATTCTGAATAGCCTCATATATTTATTAACTTAAAATTTATAATGTTAAATTCATTGTCAAACATGTGTGTATATAATGTTAAATGTATATAATAAAAACACAAACTAGCTAATAGATTCTAGATAATAAAAGTTTTAATTTGGCAAAAAAAAAAAATATGTACCCAAAGTAATAGAACTTCAAAAAACACTCCTTTAAGTTTGGGCCAATATTTGGAGCCACATTCATATGCCCATTTGACCCCCTTGTGAAAAATAGAACCCTCTTGAAATAGTTCTTAGATGGAACAACTATAGGTGCTTCAGAATTGCAGTCCTTTATTCAATCAACAAACTGTGATTGAGCGCCCGTAGTATAGCAGACCGTGAGCTCTATACTGCGGACATGGCAGTGAACAAGAAGACAATCTTTGCTCCCCTGGAATTCACATCAAAGGTGGGCAACAATTGAGACAGACAATATATGAAAGCCAAATAAGAAAGATAGTACCAGATAGATATGTGCTTGGATAAATATAAAACAGAGTGACATGGAAGAGAGTTAGCTATCCGGGCAGAGGGTCTGCACTAGGTTAGTTGGCCAGAGTTGCCCCTGAGAAACACTCTCAGATGTTTTGAACTAAAAATGATTGATAAGAAAAAGCCATTGTGTGGAGACCTAAGACCAGAGGGGGCCAGGTGAATGAAGAGCTAGCGCAAAGGCCCGGCATAAAGAAAGCCAGCCTGGTGGGACCACAGTGTGCCAGGCAGAGAATAGTAGGAGATGAAATCCAGGATGTAGTCAGGGATCGGGGCAGGAAGGATCCTATAAGCTCTATGTAAGAGTCTGGGTTTTACTTTAAGTGCTGCTAAAGGCATTTGAGGATATGGTAAGCAGACCAGAGAAGGGGCTGATTTTCACTGAGGAGCGCATCTGTTTGGCAGTCGTGAGGATGGATTGAGGGGCCAAGATCCATGAGAGACAGGTCAGGAAGGTATTGCAGAGGTTCGGGTGGGAGAGAACAGGGAGAGGACTAGGATAGTTTGGGTTTGCTTGGAGTGAAGCAGATAGATCTGGAAAATGTTTCAAGTTAAGCAGTCTCACTGCAGAGTGGATATGGTGGGTGAGGGATCCTGTGAGATCTAGAAAGATCACTGGGATTTGGCTTAAGGAACTTGACGTATGGGGGTGATGGTCAATGAAATGTGGAGATCTGGACACGAGCAAGCTAGTGGGGTATTGGGAGGGAACTGGAGGTTTCTATTTGTATATAACATGTTAGTGATGGTTCTGAGACATTCATGTAGGAGTGTCACTAGGCATTTAAATAGAGTCCAGAGGTCAGAGGACAAGATGGGGCTGGAAATAGAGATTTGGGCTTTTTCAGTGCCAAGCCTCACTGTCACATGACTGGACAGGATTACCTTGAGGGACAAAGAAGGGGAAGCCAAGCTCAGATTGTCACCATGAAAGTCAGTCTCCTCATTTATAAAACAGAGATTACAGCAGATACTCCATCGGTGTAGGACTTACATATTAACTTTCATTTATATGTACATCCCAATCTATCTGACCCCAAATCCTTGGTCTACTCAAACACCAAATCACAGTCCCATCATGGCCAGTTTCACCAAGGCTTGGGCATCTCAAGGGACAAGGGATAGTTAACAGATGTGCAAACCAAGACCCTTCGGTCCCCTGAGACTCCACCCACACTGCTTTCTTTCTTCTGATCCTTCCTTAACCAATTCCATCTCCAACATGTATTTACCTCGCACACAAACATGTACAATACACTGGAGTCATGTCCCATGGGCTGCCGAATCCCAAGTCCTCAAGGGAAAAAAATTTTTGGAAGACCTTGACCTGGGAGCTCCTGACCTTGGGGAGCTGCGGCTGGCAGGGATCATGCTGCATTATGCAATGTCAAGTAAAGAGGCAGCTGGTTCCCCTTGGCTGGAACAAGTCATTACTTCCTTTAGAGCCCTGGGCTGGTGCCCAGTGGGTGAGCGGTAGGCAAAGAAAGGAGTCTTTGGTCAACAGGGTGCTTAAGGATACCCACGTGCGTGCTCCTGGACGCTCTCTCTGCCACATTCCATAGCCCAAAGAGAGAGGCAGAGTGCACTATGAGCACAACTAACGCAGACCAAGTGCCTCCTCCGGGCCAGGCACTTGGGTAAGCACTTGAGATACATTATCTTATTTAATCTTGCAGCACTCTGGGGGGGTTTATACCATTATAACCCCAAATTAAGCCAGGTGTGGTAGCACACACCTGTAATGCCAGTAGTTAGGAGGCTGAGATAGGAGGATCCCAGGTTGGAGGACAGCCTCGGCAGTAACTTCACAAGTCCCTTAGCAACTTAGCAAGACCCTGTTTCAAAATAACAAATAAAAAAGACTGGAGATGTAGCTCAGAGGTAGAATGCCCCTGGGTTCAATCCCCAGTACCACACACACACACACACACAAAGTTAAATAATAGAAAATTGACTCACAGAAGTTAGGCCCTTGCCTAAGGCCAACCAAGGAAGAAGTTACAGAGATTTCAACACAGGTCTGCTCTATGCTCACTGTGCACAGCACTCCACAGAATAGTGTGTTAATCTTTTCAGTCTATGTCAACAACATGGACCTCTTGCCATGCCTGCCATGGGCAGAGCACTGGACGAGGAGTCCAGTTCTAGTCCCAGGCCTGCTACTTCTGAGTTATATGGCTGTAGTGGGCCATTGACCTCTTAAGAACCTCAGTTTTCCTATCTTCAAAATGGACAGAATGAGCTTTGTCCCACTAAATTTATTGGGATGATTCAATATGATAACTGATTTGACAATTGTACGCATTCTCCAGGGAAGAATGCACGTAAAAGATGATGTTGATAATAGCAACAGGACAATGATCATGATGATGATGATGAAGAAGAAGAAGATGCACAGGCATGGAAACATCCCAGGAGTCTCTTCACTCATCAATAAAAATAGTGAGAACATGGTCCTAGAGAATGTTTGATTAATATTAAAAGTAAGTAATGAAGATTAACAAGAAAAATAATTGATAAAAGAGAATTCAGTAGATTCCAACAAACAAATGGGTTTGGAAATGAATCATCTAAAGTAAGCACATGAATTTGTGATTAGGATGCAGTTAGAGGAGCCACTAAAGATGCAGATCCTATACCCAAGGTACCCAGGGCTCAGCTCTGCGCTCCAGGGGCTTCAGGTGGCTCTGCCATGGCTGAGGAACTCCCGTTACCTGACAGTCGGCACAGTGCTTAACGCAGGAGGTTCTTTATAAGGGAGGCTTTTGTGTCTCCTTTATCTTCTTTCTCAATCCTCCTCCCTTCTTATCCCTTTTTCTCTTTTCTCCATCTCCCCACCTCATATAAATAGAAAATATACATGGAATATAAATATGTATATATATAACCACACATATACATATGTGTGTATATTTTTAATATACTTTTATCGGTGCATTGTAATTATACATCATAATGAGGTATAATGTGATTGCAATACATATACACACAATACTTGGTGTGCTTCCCCCCGGATTCCACCCCTCTCCTTTCCCTTCCTCATACATTTCCCCATTGAGATTGATATTGGGAATTTCGTATATGTACATAGCATTATTTAAACTGTTATCTTCATCACGTCTCCTTCCCCCTCCCCCCTCCCCTAAACCCTCTCCATCACTCCATTGGAGTCTCTACTCCTTTATATAATGTCTCTTTTGTTATCCAATTTTTCTCTACTTCCACATATGAGAGAAAACACACAACTATTCCCTTTCTGAGACTGGCTAATCTCACTTAACACGATATTCTCACGCTCTATCCACTTTCCTGCAGATGACATAATTTTGTTCTTCTTTATGGTTGAGTACAATTCCATTGTGTGTATATGCCACAGTTTTGTAATCCATTCATCTGTTGATGAACACTCCCCCTTTTCTCTCATTTCCTCTCTTCTTTCAGTCCCTTCCTATTCTTTCCTCTCTTTTATTTCTCTCTGGTTCCTCCTTCATCTTTCTTTTTCCCCAACCATCTAAGTAATGAACCCTCTTCTTCATCTTGTGGGTCTCTGTTCTGATCACCCACATGGCCACCACAGAAAGACTTCTTAGAAATCCCAGTAGCCATGACCACCTTCCAAAGGCCATGGTCCGGTTTCAGTGTCTAACTGGTGAACTGACTCACCCTCAAGGGTGCCCTGAAAGCCATTGATATGATCAGGGTCCCCTCTTACATTAATGCAGTCACTGAAGCGAAACATGTCGGTTCCAGGTTCCAGGAAATTCATACCCATGTGTGATGCCGTAGCAGCTCGCCCTTTTCAAGAACCAGCAGTGTGGGTTTCTGTCTCCCCCTCTGAACTTTAAGCCCCTGCATTGCCCTAGCTGCACATATCTTTTCATTTACTTCTCACAACAACCATGTGGGTGGAGCCTGTTTTTCCCCAACTTAAAGTTAAAAAATAAGATCAAAGAAACAAGAAAGAGAGAGAGAAGGAAAAGGGAATGGGAGAGAGGGAGGGAGGGAGGAAGAAAGGAAGGACTCCCAAAATTACGTATTTATTATGATAAGAATATGGAGTTCAAATCCATGTCCCCGGACTCCAATAGAGTTAGGAAAGCACAGAAAACTTCCAACTCTTTCTTCAACTTCCTAAAGACTCATAATCATCGGGGTTACTCACGGCAAAGATAGTTACAGTTAGACTAAGATTATAGAAACAGACAGTTCTGGGCTCAACAATTAGCTCTACCACCCACTAGCTTTGTGAACTTGAGCTAGTTATTTAGGCTTTCTGTGACTCATTTGTCCTAAAGAGAGAAAAATATATCTTCCTGTAGAGTTAAATGTGATAATACATATAAAACCTTGAACAGACTTCCTGGCAAATAGTCTATCAAGTGAAATCAGCTATTGTTGCTGTAAAGTTTTGATTCTTGGAAAGACCATCCCTTAAACCTCCACCAGTGGATGTGAGGGGCGAGAATACAGGTTGTGTGGAGCCCTGAGCTGGATTTGAAAGAGAGCATACTGCTCCAGGCCATGGAGAAGAAGGGCAAATTGAGGGGAAGCCCACTTTCACGGTTCTAGCAACCAGTTCTCTGGACATGATCAAAATTGCCAATGTTGCTCACTTGGTCGGTCACTTTAGAATACTTATCCCTCATGGATTTTCCAGAAAGTCCCACTGGAGGTAAGGACTAGGCATTCCAGACATCCCTGGGCCCAGAGAGAGCCATCAGGAGGATCCATGATTGTCCACCCTTGGAGAGGCCAGACTAGCTATCTTCCTACCCAAGGGCCTCAGACGCTTTGAGATAGTGGTATCATGAGAATGCCATCCGTCCTCATTCCCCCACTGATTAGGAGATGGATTAATTACCCATGTTCATCCACGAAGGCCGTGGATATAACTGGGGATCAGGCAAAGATCTACTGGCTCAGACACACTTCACAGGAAACAAGAGTTCGGGAGGTAGGAGATAAGGAGTGACCTCGAGGTCTCTGCTCTCCATATCTTCAATGATTCTTTGCTAGAATGGACTCAGATAAACTTCAAAAGATCACCAGAACAGTCAAGGCCAGAGGTCCAAACCCAGCACTAACTTTCAGATCGTCTTGAGAATCCTTCAGCACTGCCCGCAGTACTGAAACCTCTTATTCCCCTAGATTATTAGGACATACTGTGCGTAAGGCTCAGGGGAGGCGCCAGGAGGAAAGAACATGTCATCGGCTTCACAAGGCTGGAAGGATCATGGACATCAGAAATGCTGGTCAGCCTGCCAACAGATGAAAAGATGTCACATACACACAATGGAATTTCACTTAGCTATTAAAAAAAAGAGCAAAATTCTGTCATTTGCAGGAAAATGAATGGAACTAAAGAATATAATGCCAAGTGAGATCAGCCAGTCTCAGAAAGTCAATAGTTGTATGTGTTCTCTCGTATGTGGAAGCTAGAGAGAAAATAGGAAACAAAAGGGACTTCAGTTAAACGAAAAGACCCATCAGTGGAATGGAAAAAGGGGATTAAGAGAGGGAGGTGGGGAAGGGAACAAGGAGAACTGAGGAAGGAAACAGTTCAAAGAATGCGATGTCCATTAAATGAAGGTATCACTGCCAATCTCACTAATATGTATGGGGAGGGAAGAAGGGAGTGGAGTAGGATCCAGAGGAAAATACACCAAGCCATTTGTGCGTGTATATCACTTTGAGTCTCACTATGGTGTATAATTACAATGAACCAATAAAAGTATATATGTGAAAAAGAAATGCTTGTCAGAATGGCTTCACTTTCATGCCCTTCTGCAGAGCTGAGCTTCCGGAAGGACTTTCTTCTCCCTCCCTTTCCTTTCCATGACTCTGCATCTCGTACTCTGCTCAAAGACTGGCAGAATAGACCTTTAAGGGTATGGACAACGGCTCTAGGCATAATCATTATCCCGATCAAGGTCAAGGTAGAAGTTCACTTCCTTTCAACCTGGGCATCACCAGATTTGATGCTTGGTCTTTGGTAATTGCCTAATTTCATCTAAGGTTTTATCCATATTCTCTTGTTTGTTTTTTCTTTGTTGTTTTGTTGTTGTTAATCAAGGGAAGGCAAAGAAGCTCCAAAATCCCTCCTCTGCCATATTTGAACCAATACCTTCATTTGCAAGTTAAGTAAAGCTATCCAGAGACAGTCAGTCAGCAAGCAGCCCTGGGGACGGAGCTGAACCAAACCTGATCTCTTGGCTCCAACCTGATGCTGCTCCTATCACCAGATATTTCTGGCAGTTCACTCCTGTTGACTCTGGACAGCATATTCTGGGAAGGAGTGCTCCCTGGCTTGATGCCCAATGACAACACAAAGGGGAAGCTCTGTTGAAAGAGATTTTCTCCAAAGATTTCCCATTCAGTCTTCTAGTTTATCCCCAGGAGAACTCATCTGGTCTCAAAAACCTGGAAAATGTAGCTGGGCCCGGGAGTTCATTATGTATAGTTTTCTATCTCATTTGGTATAGAGAATCAAATTTGGTGGGAGACTTGGACAGAGCTATTTTTTATCAATTAACACTTATTAAGATCCATCTGCAGGATAAGTTGATTCTTTCATTCATTCAATCAGTTTAACCTTTGTTCTTTCCACATGGCAGAGGGATCAATGTGTAGTTTTCTTAGAACTCAAGCTGCAGCCTGCATGGTGGAGCATGCCTGTAATCCCAGTACCTAGGAGGTTGAGACAGAAGGATCACAGGGTTGAGAGCAGCCTCAGCAAGTTAGCAAGATTCTCAGAAACCTAGCAAGACCCTGTTTCAAAAGAAAAAATAAAAAATGGCTAATAGTGTAGATCAGAGGTAGAACACCGTTGGTTTCAAACCCCAGTAAACACCCCCCCAAAAAAAAACTCAACGTGCAGAGTCAGGCAGTTTGGTTGAATCCCTCAATTTGTTTTACTAGCTGTTTAACTTTAGTAAATCCCCCTAAAATTTATGAGCTTTACTGTCTTCAACATTAAAATGGAAACAATAATTACTACACTATTTTTAAATGAAATGAGGTAGGCTAATAATTCACAGAGCAACTGGTACATTAATAGCTAAGAATTGGGCATATCAATAGCAATAAGAATGCTACTTTATGATTGGATGAGAATATTCTATGAGCAGGCCATCTCCTGCCTTAGTTAGGAAAACATCTGAGAAATTCCTAAAATGGTTTTTTTTGTTGTTGTTTCAGAAACACTTATCTGTCAGCTCATTTGGTACGAGTGTCTCATTTAGGCCAACGCACAGCGACACAGATGGGTTTCACTATTGAATATGCTTAGTCTTGTAATTTTCTTCTTACTCATAAAAAAAATGTTTCTGATTTGGCCATGATGGTTCCAGTAAATCATTCAAAATAATGACATTTTTGGAAATTACTTGTATTTTCCTCTCCTTTTGCTCCTACATGTGTAACAGTAGGCTTTAGGGGTGTTGGGGTAGGGGGAGCCCTGATTAGTCGTACATGTGAGTTTTGTAGTGTCATATTCCCATCATGGCCAACATCAGGCTACCAAGATGACATCACTGAACACAGTAGCACACCATCATATGGTATTTCCACTCACACATGTGATAGGTGGAAATAACCTCAAGATGATAGATTATAGTAAAACACAGTAAAATGATAAGGAGTGATATGTTTGCAGCTTTTCAGTTTTCAGTATAAGTTATTTACAATAGGTTTATATAATTTAATTTTAATAATGCCTGTGTTTAACAACCAGATTGCAAACTTTCTTAACATTTAACAATCAGCTCTTCCAGCACACTCCTGGATAAAATAAAGAACCTACCCAGAATCAAATTCAAGCCCTGTCACAAACTACTGCATGACTTAGGGCCACCTAATTTACTTTTATAAGGTTGTTGCCTCACATGTAAAATAAGGTAAGAATCCCTGCCCTTTGGAGACTGAGAGGTTTAGAGTTAATGCATGTCTAGCCCACTGCACATGATAGGACTTCAGTAATTGTAGTATTGCTATTGTTACTGGGGTGTACCAGAAGTCTAGAATCAAAGGAAAATTTCAAGTACAATCAATGTTTTTAAAAGAGCCCTCTTTTTTTTTAACTTTTTATGTTCATTTATTGGTGCATTGTAAATTATAATTATACATTTTGATATATGTCAGGGTATGAACATCATACATGCACACATTGCACATTTAGCCCTCCCTCCAATCCCACCCTATTCCCTCCCCCATCCCTCCCTTTCATTCTCCAGATAGTGATTGAGTCTTAAACTCTATAAAGGAGGCTGGTGACGCTGGGCAACCAATTTAAACATTATTCCCAAAATATAGCACTCACAACCCTGGCTGAACACAGATCATTTTAGGTAGCATATGGATAAGTGTTTTATATTCTCATATCTTTACACTTGTTTGCAGAATTTCATTCTATGTATTTATGATTAAAAACAGACAATGCCTTCCCATTCATTCCAAACACTCGTGTGTGTGTGTGGGTGTGTGTGTGTGTGTGTGTATGTGTACAAATTTCCTTTCCAGTTAAATTTGTATATATCAGAGAAAAAAAAACAATTTAAAGAGTAACATTCAAACTGGGCATTATGGCACACACCTGTAATCCCTGTAATCCCAGTCCTTGGGAGGCTGAGACAGGAGAATCACAAGTTTAAGGCCAGCCTCAGCAACTTAATGAAACTTTCAGCAACTTAGCAAGCCCTGTTTTCAAAAAAAGGGAAGGGGGGCTGTGGATATATAGCTCAGGAGTAGAATGCCTCTGGGTTCAATCCATAGTAACACACACACGCACACACACGCACACACACACACACACGCACACACACACACACACACACACACAAGATTAATATTCAGTAAATAATAAAATAGAAGGTGAGCTGATACTGTGAAAAAAGTGCAGGTGTTCTGTAAATGATAGCAGTTTAAGGAATAGTGAACTAAAGGACTACATAGTGGACCAGAAGATACACACAGGACGGGAGTGGAGATGTAAAGTAGTGAATGGAACACCGAGACGTCTCTTGTACAGCGTCTTAGATCTGGGAAGCGATTGCATCAGCAGGGAGAGGGTCAAAAGGTGGAGAGAGGTTGGACACACAGAGTAGAAAGAAGATTCAGATCTCAATTCTGTGAGCCTGTGACTTCAATGGCTTTGATGTGAGTTAATTCAATTCACTGTACATGGAGAACCAAGGGCTGTATCTGTCCAGAGTAAAAGACAGAATCTTTTTTTTTTTTTTTTTTTTTTTGCAGTACCAGGGATTGAACCCAGGGGCGTTCTACCTCTGAGCTACACCCCCGGCCCTATTTTTTATACTTTATTTTGAAACCGGGTCTCACGAAGTTGCTGAAGGCCTCACTAGGTAGAGAGACAGAGAGAGAGACAGAGAGAGAGAAAGACAGGGAAAGAAAGAGCTGAGGCTGGCTGCGAACCCGGATCCTCCAGTCTCTGCCTCCCAAAGTACTGGGATTACAAGCGTGCGCCACCACGCCCAGCTAAGACAGAATCTTTCCAGTGAAAGATGTGCATGTTGGTAAGCCCAGACTGAATCAAGTATCATGGACTTCCTCCAACCCTTCCTCATATAATTCTTTGGTGGTATCTAGCTGCTTTGAAAATAAGTATTTTTCCTAAAGAGACAACCCAGGGCCCATGCAGAAAAATCCAAGAGCAAAAGGGAGAAAGGGACATAAGGAAGAAACATACGCATACATGCACGCACAAAGAAATATGGAGAATCAAGTAAATTCTTCTCTATACTAATTTTCTAACTGCAAATCTAATTGTGTCGCTCTTCTGCTAAAAATTCTTTGATGGCTTCCCATTACTCCATTTAACATGTTGCTACATAACTTATAAGTTCTTCCATTAGAGAGCTGACCACTTCGCCTGCTCCCACTCTGGGCTCCCCCTGCATGCGGTCACACTGGCCTGGGTGACTGTCTCACACTCTCCTGGCTCTCTCCCACACCAAGGCCTTTGTGCCCACAGTTCCCTCTGCCTGGAGTGTGCTAGGGCCACACATTTTCTGTTTCCACTCAAGGTCTCAGCTGACTCATCCCTTCCTCAGAGAAACCTTTTTTAACCCACACTGTAGGAAGAATAGGACATCAAATTACATCCTACCATGATATCTTCTAGCGTACCTTCATGGCATTAACCACAATGTGCCTTCCTGAATAACCATTTGATTAGTGCCTAAATGCTCACCTGGCCTGGACATTCCCTGAGAACAAATGGTCTGGTGACTTTGTTCACCTTTTACCCTCTGCAACTAGTATAGACCTTAATACCTGGTGGACACTCAATAGATATTAATAAATAAATTATAAATTATACAGAAATAAATGAATATGCATTGTTAACTATTAAAAATTATCCAACTATGACTTTGTCCATTCGACTAGATGTGTTGGCCTCTGCTTTGCTCCATGTTTTATGCTAAGTCCAGAGGAAACTGAGCTGAGAAGCCCTAGTCCCTGGCCTGGAGTTCAAAGTCTAGCAGGAGACATAAAACAAAGCATTAAAATACTCTTTGAGTACACTGAACGGACTTGGATTGTGATCAAAGTAAGTAGAACAAGTGGCCCAGAGAACAGTAGCTCCACTAGTTATTGCTTCTATTACAGTAAGCTTTGTCAAGTCTTGTGTCTTTAGCACTCCTTTCCTGGGATCTCTGACTCCGTCACTTTAAGACTTTCCCCATGGATCTGTGCATCCTGGACATCATTCTGTGTTCTTTTGGTCAAGGTCTATCCAACACATGCACTCCTTGTCAATACTCCAAAATTCCTCCTAAAAAGAAGGTTAGGGACCACATCTGTTTATGGCATATTTTTGTGTCTTGAAAGTGTTTCTTCCTAAGTTGACTTCAAAATTTATTTCTTAATTGGGAATGGAGAGAGAGGGTATCAGAATTAAGTATGCAAATGATTTGGAGTTTTCCTTATGAGAAGCCTCTTCACAGAGTCACATTTTTATCTAGCTTTGAGTATCCTCAGTGTATCTAACTTGTACCATTAGCAGTTGCCCATCATCCTTTAGATGAGGGCCCAACTGGATCTTTCTGACGAATACTAACAGCTCGCATTGCCACAGAGAGAAAACCCGACCTCTTAGGGTGGAAAAAAATTAGATCTAGAAAGTGTCAGAGAGTTACTGAAGCTCACATGGGTAGAAAGTAAGCAGGCCAACTCCTAAAGTCAGTCATCAAATTCCAAACCTTGACCTCTTCCCAACTGTTGCCTTGGTAACTCACAGACACTCTGCCCTCATCGCACTTTGGTTCTTGGGGCTTCAAAAGCAATCTTAAGAGCTCCAGGATCATTGGAGACAAGACATTTTCCAAGATGGATGATCTCTAGGAAGAGTAGGCATTTGCCTTTCCCAGGAAATTCCAGAGACATTATCACCTCTTCCTTGTTACGTATTTTCAATTGTGACACTTCTAAACATGTACTAAGCCACCACCTGGATTGTTATGGTATACCCACACTTTAAAAGACAGTGCTCAAAAACATAATGAAAAAGATTTTAAATATATTTTGGTTTTTGGCCCACTAATTTCTCCTCTAGGGAAATGATCACAGATATATACAAGGGTCTACGTTTGTCCCTAAAAGATGTTCGCTGATACTTTGCATATCTTAAAGAAATTTAGGAAACAATTTACATCAGCTACAATATATTCTAACTAAAAAAGAGTATGCAACCACTAAAAATGATGTGGATGGGTATTTAACACCAAGGAAAGATGCTGGCAATGGGTTATTAATGTGAAAAATCAGGTTATAAAACAAGGTGCATAATATAATTTTATATTCTCTCTTTTTAAAAAGTTTGCTTATACACTAAAAACTCTGGAAAAACATATGTCCAACTGTTTGAAGTGGTAAATTCTAGGGCTCCAATCAGGGTTCCTTCTGATGAAGAAATATATCTTTAAGATATATATGAATATACATGCAAATATCTGAGCTAGTAGCGCAGAAGGGTTATGAAAAAGAGGAAAGATAGAGAAGAAGCAAAACACTGAAGGAAAAAGAATTTAAAGACATATTTATGCACCCCAGTTAGGTATATACAGACTCCAATCAAGTAATATTTGTGAATGGCATGAATGTTTCTAGATGCTACAAGAGAATCAATCCATGAAGAAGAGAGAAGTACGTCACTCACTGCAGAAAGCACGTTGTCACGCCATACAAGCACACAAGGAGACATCTAGCAACATCCGTGGGAGAAGAATGTCCACCATAGGTTTCGAGATGCCATTCATTGTTCTGTTGTGTCCTTGTGTTCAGAGGAAAGTAGCAAGGTCTGTTTTTCTTTCCTAAATTCCTAGAATTTCGCACTTATGAGAATATAATTAGATCTTTTCTATCAAAGGAATAGCTGGACTTAGGCTCCATTTTGTAGAACCACCATCGTGTAACCTTGTGTGCACTTGTATTTTTTGTCAAGATAACATTTCCTGGAAATTGTGAGTGCCAACCCCTCCCCCAGGATCCCTTTCAGCCAATGGCATAAAGATTGTGAGGCCACGCTCCCACCAATAGGAGCACAGCACAGAAGCCCTGCGCTGGCAATAAAATACCCAGCAGTTTTCCACCATGTTGTTCCTGCCTACCTAACTTTACTAGTGACAGGATCTGTTTTTGCAAAAAGTAAAATTCATCTTGCTGAACCACTTTCAAATATGTGTCTTTTCTTACAACGCCATAGAAATTTATTCCTAACACCCTCTATCCATTCCAGCCAAAGCCCCGCTTTAGAAGACAGAAATTGTGCACAAGGCTTGGTGGTGCACACTTGTAATTCCAGTACTTGGGAGGTTGAGACAGGAGGATTGCAGGTTCATGGCCAGGCTCAGCTACTTAGTGAGGCCCTCTGCAACTTAGTGAGACCCTGTTTCAAAATAAAGAATAAAAATGGGCTGGGGGTGTAGCTTGGAGGTAGAAGTCCCCTGGGTTCAACCCCAGTACCGCAAAAATAAAGAAGATAGAAATTGTGAACTGACTTTATTATTTAAACTCCAGCCCACAAACTGTGACCCCAGATGTCAAAGGTATGATTTACAATGGGGCCACAGATGCACTTACAGAACGTAGGGTGTAGTCACCATGGGGAAGGAGCTTTGTGTCTCCTGTGCTGGAATTCTCTACCAAAAGGCAGTCCCATCTTTCAGTTCATCTTTTTGTTTTCAACTCTGGAACAGGTGACTGCATTTTAGACAGGATCTAGATAAGCTTTACAGGTTTTATCTAAAGGCCAGAGTAAATTTTGCTTGTTCCTGACCCTTCATGGACACATCACTTTAAAAGACTAATAAGGGCTTAATGTGATATTGAGGGTTTACATTTCAACAGAGCTAAAGTCCAAAAGCAGAGTTTTTGCTCCATTACTCTTCTTCACTAAGGCATTAGTTCTCTAGCTAGGAAAAGTTTGGAAGAGGAATCCTTCCCAAAGAAGCTGGAAATCCCTCAACCCCACAGTTCCAAACCTTCATCTTCTCTCCCACATTGGTACTGATTGATTCGAAGGTCTGGGGGAAACTTTGTGTATACTGATTGTAAGAAAACTCTGGTTTCCTGGAAACTAACTCATTGTAAACATCATACACATAAGTTAATTGAAATTTAAGGTTTAATCTTACCTTTATTAACTAGTGATAAGAACATTAACTAAGAAGGTATCGTTAGTTGCTATGTTAAACAAATCCCTGAAATATATGTCTCAAACACAATAGAAACTTTCACAAATGTAAAGTCCCAAATGGATGGTGTTTGTCTGCGATTGGCCCTCTTCCTGGTTCCAGGCAGCAGGTGCCTCCTTCGCACAGCTCCATCATCTCTCACATGGGGCTCTCACAGGTAATGGTTCCTCTGTGTCTGCATCAAGGTGGTGGGCTCAAGAGAGAGCATGAGAGAGACCATGAGAGATCTCTGTGTGCCAGACCAAAAAGAGGGATATAGGAGTTCCAACTACATTGTATTTGTCAGAATTAATCCCATAATCACACCCAAGTGCAAAGGAGGCTGGGAAAAGTGGGCTGCATGCCCAGGAAGAAGATGGAACGGTGTGGTATGCTGCCGCAATAGACAAATAAGCTCATACCAACTGCAGTAACAACAAATGGTAGTTTTCAAAGGATGCCCCGGAAGCCAGAAAAGTGAAGCTCAGTATCTTATAACTGCATCTTTAGTCTTGTATGGGAATAACTGTACAGAAGGAGATAATAAGGGGTTTTTTATGTTCATTTATTGGTGCATTGTAATTATACATTTTGATATATGTCAGGGTATGAACATCATACATACACACATTGCACATTTAGCCCTCCCTCCAATCCCACCCTATTCCCTCCCCCTTCCCTCCCTTTCATTCTCCGGATAGCGATTGAGTCTTATAGGTTTGTGTATGTACATCATGTGCTATAGTGTGTTTCCCTCCACTCCCCTCCCAACTCCCTCAGTTAGGTCACCTTCTTTGTCCATCTAAAGATTTCTTCTTCTTCCCTTCTAAGTCCCTTCTAAGTCCCATTCTATCTAGCTCCCACAGACTAGGGGGTCATCCGACTTTTTACTCTTAGTGACTTACTAATATCACTTAGCATAATGTTCTCTAGTTCTCTCCATTTCCCTGCAAATGATGTGATTTTGTTCTTCTTTGTGGCTGCGTAAAATTCCATTGTGTACATATCCCATAGTTTTGTAATCCATTCATCTGTTGATGGACACCTTGGCTGGTTCCAAAGTTTGGCGATTGTTAATTGTGTAGCTATAAACATAGATACACATGCATTAGTCTGGTAGTTGGGTTTTAGTTCTTTGGAGTAGATGCCTAGAAGTGGTATCGCTGGGTCATACGGTAGGTTTATTCCCATTCTTCTGAGGATCCTCCACACTGTTTTCCAAAGCGGTTGCACTAATTTGCAATTCCACCAACAGTGTAGTAGAGTTCCTACTTCTCCACATCCTCACCAGCATTTGTTGTTGTTTGTGTTTTTAATGATTGCCATTCTAATTGGAGTTAACTCCTCTGATAGGGGACTCATATCTAGAATATACAGAGAACTTTAAAAAAATCACCACTAAAAAAACAAATAACCTAATCAAACAATGGGCAAGTGAACTAAATAGACACTTCACAGAAGAAGAAATACAAATGGCCCATAAATGTATGAAAAAATGTTCAGCATCATTAGCAATCAGAGAGATGCAAATCAAAACTACCCTGAGATAATAAGGGTTTCTGTTGAAAAAAAAATTAATTGCCATCATAGGACTCCTCTTCTTAAAAAATGAAATAAAGAGATACATTTTAGGGGGAAACAAAAGAGTTTCAACAAGAAGCATTGAAGGAGAAAAAGATCATCACAATATCCCTGAGTTAGTTTGAAAATTTCATTTACTAAGAGTTGCATTCCTCATTTAACCCAGTTAATTTGGGTTTTGCCCTAACCATTAATAAACCAAGGCTATTAATTAGTGATATTGTGTTATTAATTATCTTAGTGAATCCCTTCCTCATAATATATTTTACCTTGGACTAAATTGATGCCTCATGATAGAAAGAGAAAGAAGGAGGGAGGGAAGGAAGGAAGGAAGGAAGGAAGGAAGGAAGGAAGGAAGGAAGGTTGGTTTCCCTTCCCTATGTGCCTTGTAACTCCTCTCCTTCACTTGGTCTTTAAACCAGCCTCCCTGGTCTAATTACAATGATAAAAAGCAGCTCTGAGTGACGAAACCCAAGAGTATTTGAAACCAGGTTACAACTACCTTCAGTAATTTGGTTCTGTAAGAAAATATGCATGTGGACAAATTATCTTTACCTCCTGCAAGAAGAGATCCAGTTCTCGCGGGAACTAGGATTTATTTCAAGGGTGGGAGTGGGGCAGGAAGCATTCCTTTTATCATTTTTTTAATGGAATCCACCACTGTGACCATGAAATAAATATTTCTGTCAGAAAAAAAAAACTGAACTCTAACCAAAGCCCCACTGACGTTGTTGATGTTAGTGGGTACAGCATGAGAGACAAAGGAATTAGGTAGGCTCCTAATGAAATGAAGTAAACATACCGCCTTTTCCCCTTCAATCTGAACTATTGTCTGAAGAAGGTAAACACTGAGGTGTCGTCTTCTCTGTCATGTAAGTATAGCTTGATGTCAATAAGGGCGTGTGAAATAGATGCGCACAAACACTGCCAATCAAGTGCATCCTTGAAAGGCAGTTTTGTCGGAAATTTTATCAGCGTTAGATGAGTTCATATTTTTGGAGCCAATGACTGCATTTCTGACCTCATTTCAAAGGAAATACTCTTAATTTTAGGAAAAAATATATATATATAATGTTTCTTGCAGAACTGTTTAAAAGAACAAATGCTAATAGCAAGGATTGGTTAAACTAATTTGCTATGTAGGATATAATGAAGGTGTTTGAAATTATGCATATGTATATATACATTAAAAGAAAACTTTAACTCATTCATATGCAAATTATTAATTAGCAGACTCTGTGTGTGCGCACATGTGTGCGTGTGTGCATGCGTGCATGTGTGTGTGTGTGTGTGTGTGTGTGTGTGTGAGTATGTGTGGAGGGGGGTACTGGGAATTGAAGAGGGGACTGAATGGCTGAGGTACATCCCCAGCCATTTTATTTTTTATTTTGAGACACAATCTGGCTAAGCTGCCCAGGTTGGCCTTGAACTTGTAATCCTCCTGCCTCAGTCCCTAAGTAGCTGGGATGACAGGCGTATGTCACTGTGCCCAGCACAAACTGAGTTTTTTTTAAAGCTCTAGTGTAAATGTGTGAGCCTAGTCTTTAGCTGTAAGTAAATACATTTCTATGCACTTTCTGAATAGCTAAAATACTGCATTTATGTCTCTAAAGTTGGGGCATTTTCATTACTTTGCATTTGTGAATGGGTTGAAATTGAATTTAAGTATCCTCCCTTTGAAAACGATGTCGTTTTGCAATAACATGAAGATACCCTTAAAGATAATCTTAAGTATAAAATGTAGGTAAGAACATTGTTAGTACAGCCTGGTAACAAACATGAAGCAAAAAACACAGCAAAAATGAAAATATTTAAATAAGGAAAGAGTCCGTTCCTCTAATTTTTCTCCTTCTTTCAAAGTTTCTTCAAGAAAAATATTAAATAATTTTTTGAGAAAAATACCTAGGTCTATATGAACCTAGAAACCATTGTCTCATTGATCTCTCTACCTTCTCACACGTCCACTGCAGGTCACAGATTCCATGGACCATTTAGGTGATGTAAACCTACTATCAGCCACATGTTCCAAGTATTTCCCATGAGGCTCAGTGGGCCTGGTTCCTCTAAGGGGAGACTTCCAGGCACAAAGAGTCCGATCGGGTCTTCCATGTCCACAGCCCCATTACAGGTGGCTGGGATGATGATGTTGATGATCGACTTAGAAAAGGGATTCAGGCAGGAACTACACTCTTCTACTCTGCAGCTCTCCTTTATCCTGGTTCTCGAAAGACTTTCTCAATCTCGGAAACTTTGGGAGTGATGAAGGATCAGGATGTGTCCTTTTGCTCTTCTTTGAGTCAAATATACCGCCGCTAGCAGGCTGAGTCGAGTCTCTTTCTGCCAACAACCTCCTTGTTGCTCTTGCGGGCAGAATGTGGTTTTGTTTCTCTTTCAGCGACAGTAGCACTGAGCCTATCTTGGGCCAGGGCCTTCTGTGTCATTCTAAGAGAGCATATATTTTTTTTTCTTTCTCTCCTGCATTTAATCACATTCTCTGCCTCTATACTTAAAAATAACTGGAATACATCCTCTCCAGGTGGAGATGGGATATCCCCTTTGTTCCCAGGGTTCTGATGAAAGAGTGCTTGCCTTCTGACAGTGATGTATCTCCAGGATCCTGCCTGCCTGGGATCTACCTCCAGCCCCCAATTCCTGTCTCCTCTCAAAAATTCAGAAGTAGTGTTAGTTTGGAGGATGTACAACACAGAGCTCTCGTGCCACTTAGTCAGCCCAGTGGTATTTCTTGGGAACCCACTAGAGGTCGGGCAGTGTATTAGACACTGGGAATGTGGCAGTGTAAATGTGCCTTAAACAAATTATTACAATAAATTAACTCAAAACATCAACTGTCCAGGGTGCTATACAAGCGTCTCCAGGAGCTATAGTTTAGTCTGAAGCAGTAGTTTGGTTTTTCCCTCCAGGGGACATTAGGCAATGTCCAAAGACATTTCTAGTTGTCACCACAGTGTGAGGGGAAATGGGAAGGTGAAGGACAGGACTACAGACATTGAGTAGGAGGTTAGGGTGCTGCTGAACATCCTACAGTGCACAGGACGGCCCCTGAAAGCAGAGAATCATCTGACCTGAAACATCAGTGGTATCAAGGTTGAGAAATCTTGCTGATTTTCAAACTCAAGTAAGCACAGAATCACCTCGAAAGCTGGGTCCCTGCCAGGATCTCTGATTCAGGTCCAGGGTGGGGACTGTGAATTTGCATTTCTCACAAGTTCCCAGGTGATGCTGACGTTGCTGGTCCAGGGACCATACTTGAAGACCTGTCGTCTGGAGTTGAGAGGAGGTAACCCCAAGAAAATGATATATGAAGGTTTAGCAGGAGTTAGCTGAAGAACAAGGGAGAAGATAAATTTTTGTAGGCAGTTTATGCAAAAAGCCCAGAGTTATGAGGTTACAACATGACCAAGGATTTGAAATGAAGGAGGATGGGGTTGAATGAAGACAGAGAAGGATCCAGAGCCTGGTTTGCAAGGCCACACTGGGATTCTGATCTTTATTCTATTTGAGAGCCATGGGAAGGCACTGAAGAGATTTAGGCAAGGACCTGAGGCAACTTGACCAAGCAGTTGGGGTGGGAAGGTTGAATAGGGCATGTTTCTTACAGTTCAATACAAAGAAAAGGGCATGACTTTTATAGCCAGACAGTCCTGGATTCCAAACTTAGCTCGGCCTTTTACTAGTTCTATGATCAGGGGCAAATATTTAACTTCCATGAGCCTCAGTGTCCTCACCTATAAAATAGGAACATTCAGACCTCGTTCACAGGATTGCTGTGGGAATACATGAGATCAGGTTCATGAAAGAGTCTGGCATGCAGGAGGGCTCCATGAATGTTAATTCCCTCCCATTAAATGGAAATGATGAAAGGCCAAGGGGCTCCTCCAGTGCCTCATTTGCATCTCAAAGCGAACACAGTAAAGTGTGATGTCAGCAACTCAGTTCTGTCCAAAGAGCGCTTGCATCACGGGTGTGTGCCCAGCCTGTGCCAGGGCCTGCTGCTGGCATGCCTAAGTGCAAATTAGACAACCGCCTGCCCACACGAAAACGCTGCAAAGCTAATGCTAGGTTTGCAGATACCATCACAGAGCCCAGGCCAACCTCACCTCCTTTATAGATGCTCGGATACTTCAGAGGCCCTTTTACCATTTCCCTTATTGTTTTGTCGCCTGACAATGGGGAGGAGAAACAATGTTGGGAACCACAATAAATAATAATACTTAGCACTTAAATAACGTTTGCCATCTTCAAAGGATTTACAAACACTCACAAATTAAGACCGGACCCAGCCCCAGCCTTGGGAAAGTATCATTATCTTTGTTTCTTCAAGACAGCAAAGAGAATGAGGTAATGGAGTTGCCCAAACCCTGTGGCCAGTTTGGCATCAGAATGGGCTGCTTTAATGCAATACAGACATCTCCAGTGGGTTCATTCCAGAAGGATCCAGGCAGTTCCCTAGGTAGTGCGGGATGTTTCATAGGAGGAGCAAGTTCCACTTTTCAAGAAGCGCTTGTGAATTCAACTCTACACAGATATTCCTAGCACAGTCCGAATTAGACATAATTGGAAGGTCTTCTTTGGGCCAAACAGCTCCCCAGCTCTCACACTCGGCCACCTCCCAGAAAACTGAGCCAATGCAGGCTCTTTCTGTGTGTTTAGTAATTATATAATTAATCATGATAGCATCTCAAAGTTTCCTCATCTCTAAACTGGTAAGATAATGACCCACAGAGTAGCTGTGAGGACAATGGATGAAAAATGCCAGGTAGGTAGGCAATCTACGCAAGGAAGACTTCTTTATCGTTGTGCGGTTGACGTCACTGGCATTGTATCTATGTCATTTTAGTATTTACAGTGAGTTTCACATATGCTCAGTCTTAGGGTGTTCATTAGAGTTCTCTTGTAAAGATAAACAGGTGGTGTCATCTCTGTGGAAACACGGGCCAGAGAGGTGAAATTAACTCACTCAGAACCACACAGCTCATCTCTGGCAGAGCAAAGAGGAGCCGGCGGGATTATTTTCATCTCCTCCTCTCTGCATTCCAGGCAAATAATGACATCTCCAGTCTCCCCTCCTGTAACTCCACACCAACTCCAGAGATGCTAATGAAGCCCCAGCATGTGCCCATCACCGTGCCCAGGATCTGTGGAATATCTTCTAGGAACCTGACCTCAAGGGAGAAAGATGAGTACCACCTACCTCCGCTTCTTGGAAACTAAGATTGGGAAGAGATGGTTTAAAATATCCAACACCAAAATTTTGGACCTGGGAAATGTCAATCATCCCCACCTTAACTCCTGCCTCTACCCACTGCATCAGCAAAGGTATGGCGGTCTAGAAACCCTTTGAGACAACTAGATAAGAAGGTCCTCGTTTGTCTCAGGGTATAATATTCTCTTGTTAAGATACCCAGAAGTCCTTACGCTTATTTCAAGTCAGATGATGTTTTCTAGCATATTGCAATAACTCCCCAGGTTTGGGGTGAAATAGACCCAGACCCAATCCCCATGATAACATTACCTTGTCCATTTTTTGTGTGTGTGTTTGTTTGTTTATTTGTTTGTTTTGGTGCTGGGGACTGAACCGAGGGACATCTACCTCTGAGCTATATCCCCAGCCCTATTTTATTTTTTTTTTATTTTGAAACAGGATCTCACTAGGTTGCTGAGGCTGGCCCCAAACCTGCAATCCTCCTGTCTCAGCCTCCCAAGTACTGGGACTACAAGCTGGGGTGTGCCACCACACCCAGCTCTTACCATGTCCATCTTAACCTAGCAGAAACTGGGCTTCCTATCAAATAGAAATTACAGATTGTGCTGAGCACAAAACTGGGTACTTAGTAGCTCTCCATGAAGAGCAGCTACTATTTATTAAACTATTATACTATTATTGCTACTATTTCTCATCCATATTTTCTAAACAAATATTGTACTAAATCTGAATACAAAGTTTGGTGAGGAGTCTGCTGATATCTGTCCTGTAGATAAACTTAGTTATCTAGGGTCATTGAAATGGGGTCCTTGAAAATACTACAGTTATCCATGATGAGGCTGCATAGATTAATTAATGTTCCTAATCTTGGTGCTTCTCCTGCAGTTTCAACAGCAGTAAATTCAATGTTTGAGAGTACTGGTCACTTCATAACTGTCAGAGGTGAGAAGGAGCTAGCGCAAAGAAATAGAGTTATTGGAATCAGAGAGAATGTAAGTCCCCGCTCTGCTCCTCACTAGCTGTGTGATCCTGAGGAATCCAGCCCTGCCAGGACTCTTCTTTCTTACTTATAAAATAGTAATATTAATAACAACCTCCATGGGTTATTGAGGAACCAATTAAATAAGAATACATATAAAAGACAAGGCACTTTGCAAATGCTAGTAAAATACTATTTTACTATTCTTAGGAAAACTGATTGCTTCAGATAATAAGAGACCAGAAAACAAATAAATAATTATTTTATATATATAGTTATTACATAAACCCTTTAAAAACCAAAGGTTCATTATGGAAACATAATGGAAGAAATGCTTGGGGCACAAGGATGGAAAGTACTGCATCATAATTCGAGTGTGTG
>PVJS01029899.1:0-24444 GCA_004027185.1 Glis glis
TGGCATAAAGCATAACAATGCTGGCCACCAGAAGGGACAGCCCACTGTGTCACCTGTGGGCTCAGAGTCACCAAGAAGGACTCAAAACACTAGGCTCTGGTTAGAAGCTCTACTTGGAGAAGAAGAGGTGCAACAAGATCAGCATCTAGAGTGTGCATTGGTCTCCCTGGCTAATGGGACTGTCTCTAGAAGGCTGAACTGCTTGCCACCCCTCTCACGCTGCTGGTGGGGACCCTGCTTCCTCCCCTGCCTCCCAGGAGGGGGAGTCTTACTAAAGGGGATATCCGGGTGGCTTATCCAGGTGCTTACATACTTAAGCACTACAAGGAAGTTAACTTGAAAGATATCTCCTAATAAAGAAGATTCTGGAACCCAGCAGCAGTGCCACACCTGGCCTCTCTATGGAGATGTTCCGGGCCCAAGGCACTGCTTGGTAATCCCAGGAAGAGGTGACAGGAGGCACAATGGCTGATTCCTCAACAATTTTTACATGCAGTCCCTGTTTATTCTAACCTTCCCCTTCTCAAGTGCATTTTTACACACATAGCAGAGGGGGCTACTGGTAGAAATCGTAAAACATTATTTTTACAAAGCTACCCAAGAGTGTTGTAGAATGAATTTAGATTTTCTAATCATCCTTCTCCAACATAGATCATGTTGATTAAGAAATATTGATTTGGGAAATAGTGAAAGAAAAATAATTGTTACACCGATTTGTAGTACATCAAAAATAAATGTATCACAGAGAGTCAAAGGTAAGAAATGTTCATAAAAATCTCATTGAAAACAAATGTATCAGCAGAAATAAAAAATGGCTTTCAACCTTTTGAAACCAGCAGGTGGGTTATGGAATTCCACCATCTCAAGTAATTTCAGCCTCTGTTTGGAGATGAAATTGCTTAAATTGTTACCACTATTGTGCTTACCTGTAAGACATATTTAAATCAGAGTAGACTTGAAATCTGCTAAAAAATTTTTTCTCAATATTAAGAATTTATTGTCACTTGTTCCCCAGGGACTTTTCTGTTTTATAATCCTACATGTATCTATTAAATTTTATTTAATAGGTTCTATCTATTTAGGACAATCAACCAAACTTGCATCAAAATGTAGACAGGAAAACATCCCAATATGCTACCAGTGAGAGCATTCACAGAAATAAACTGAAAAGGTCAAAAGGAATTCATTGCAGGCTTCTTCTAAGCACTCTACTTGTTGAATGGAAAAGCAGTCTATGTATTCATGAAAAAAAATTTTGACTCCCAAGTATATAAAGCTAACATACTATGGTTTCTGAAAACATACTGAGAAAAACAGGAACCAGACTTCAAAGAGTCAAAAATACACGGCTTCTAAAATATAAAAGCGATACTGGCAGAATTTGTAACCCAATTTGGGGCTTTAATCTAAAGTTTACTAGTACAATTTGTGAGGGGAAACCATACCACTTCGAAGACATTTTATTTTTCAATTACACCCTTGCCACATTTGAGGCTTTGTATATTTCTCCCACTTTAATGTGCAAGGTTATTTAAGGCAGGGAATCTGATATAATGGAAATAAGATGGACTTCAAAGTTGGAAGATTTGTATTTGAGCCCCTCTATCTAGCATATTTTATATACTGAAGCTTCAATGAGTCAGTGAGCCTCAGTTTTCTCCTATTTAAATGGGGACAGTCATATGGCTGTTTCCAATGAGATGTCTGAGGAATAAAAGTGCAAGTTCTTGAGCGCTCTACAAATATTAATTACTCTCATTGCATATCTTTGTACTCGCCAATATGAAGCACAGTACTTTGAACATTAAAGGCACTCAATACCTGCTTGGTAAATGGAACACACTCCACTGAAAAAGTGTATTCATCTTACATGATAACATTTAGAGGTTTGCTCTTCATGAGACACATTTCAGAGGCAGGGAAAACTGAACTTGATAAAACGAATCTAGTTTTCCCTTAGACTCACAGCATGCTTAATGATCTCAAGCTGCCCCTCTAGCACCCAAGAACTTATTACCTTCCTGATTTACCCAAACCTCTCTCCTAACTGCCAGTGTCTACTTCTCAAGAATTTTATTTCCCTAAGATGCAAAGCACCCATTGGCCAACTAGGTAAAGTAAGCTTTGTAAAAAGGGAAGAGGGAAATAGAGGACCCAATAACACCTCCCTTCCAGCCATATTTTCAACATTCTTCTTTTTGTATTTACCAATTAATTTCCCTTGGTTCCGCCCTGATCCACATTGAAAGCCTACTTTACTAAGAACATTGAAAAGTACAGAGATTCAATTTCTATATTTTATTAATATCATGGTATCCTGGCAAGTTTTTATAATTAAGAAAATCCAAGGTTTACCAGGAGTTCTACCAGTAGTATACTACCACTAGTTAAAAAATCACTGACAGAATAAGTCAGCAGTAATTCATAATAAACACTTAAGGAGAGATCGTTCAATGTGTTTTCTGCAAGCAGGTCTTCAGCCATCTCGTGTGTGAAAGATTTTCAAAACTCTTACATATACAATGAAACTCTATTACATGGCATTTCTCCCTTCTTGAATACAGGAATCTAGACTGCCCCATGTCAACTCAGTAAACCATAATAATTAAGCACAGGGCATATGGAGTCAACCAGTGAAATGTGAATATCTATTACTTATTTATTATTGATCTTGCACAAGTTGCTTAGCTTCTCTAGGTGAGAAAGGGGACAATAACAGCATCTATCTCTAGCCCAGCTTCAAGCCATTGGGGCCTTTGGGCAAATTAGAAAAAGCTACTTCCTCCTCCAAGTACTTTATTGTCTGCCAGGAAAAAAAAACATTGCTACAAACACACACACATACACACACACACACACACACACACACACACACACACACAAATTTATAATATTTACCAATGTGCATGACACTTCCTACAATTTATGCAGTGAACATCCTGCGAAACCATACATGGTAACCACCCCTTCCTCATAAGTAAATGAGATTTATCTTGCCATTTAAAGCATTTATTTTTTTTCAGAACTAGGGATTGAACCCAGGGGCATTCTATCTCCGAGCTACACCCCCAGCCCTATTTTTATTCTTTATTTTGAAACAGGGACTCACTAAGTTTCAGAGGGCCTTACTAAGTAGCTGAGGCTGGCCATGAACCCAGATCCTCCTGTCTCAGCCTCCCAAGTAATGGGATTACAAGCGTGTGCCACCACGCCTGGCCATTTAAAGCATTTAAAACAAGTGAATGTCTATTATCATTATTATTAAATATAATAATGCTCAGCCTAAATATCCTGGATACAAAAAGTCTATAATATTGATATTGTCATTCACAGATAATGATATGGTAACAAAGTTCTACTATACCATTGCCTTGCACTTTATAAATGAAGAGTCAAACAGTAGACAATTAAAACACTTTCCTGAATACTTGTCAATATTCAAAATTTCTAGTCAATCTAAAATTTCGACATTGGCCAATGGACACTTACTAATGCCACTCCAGTTTTCCCTTTCTCTGTTTATGTCTTCTCATATTTTTTTACATTAACAGAAAACAAGCATGCAACTACAGTAAAGTATATTTGTGGTTCAAATCTGGACCTAGATTTCCAGGAAAAGCAATCACAAAAGAACTATCAAGGGGAGACAAAATATATTTAAATTGCATTAGGTTCCCCTTCTGAATTGACATTAAAATTTCCTTGGATAGTTAAAATCTGCTTGTTTGTTCCCTTTGGTTTGGTTTTGTTGATTTGATTTGCTTGTGGGGTGGTGGAAGGTTGTTATGGATTTGGGACAGGCTACGAGAACCTTTCATTTTTAAACAGATTGGGTTTATAGATCAATATTAATTTACATATAGATATGTGAAAGAAACTTTAATTTAGCCTTTGCCATCCAACTGGATTGCCATTCACTAGTGTAGAAGCACCTTTGCTCACATTAAATTCAGGGGAAAAGAACGTGTTTATAAATGGAAAAAAAGAAATAGTTTATAATTAAGCAGAACCAAATGCTCCGACAGACAATATGCAAGGAATAAAAATGAAAAACATTCCGGTCCTTCTTTGGATTTCTTGGTCTAACACATCTCTCCCTGATGAGTGGGTCTGACCACAGCTGGGCTTTACATTTCTGTAATTAGCACAGCAGAAGCCCAGGCGAGGGCACAGCTTTTCTTCTTCTATTGTTTGCACATTGGGGGGCAGGATTCTAAATGTCAGGATTCTAAATGCTTCTTGCTATTACAAAGTGGCCCATGAGCTCCTTGAAACCAGTTTGAAAATCTTTCAAAAATCACTGCATTGGACCCCACACACCACATTACATAGGTATTGAAGCAATGGGGGTCGCCAAAGGGTTTATCAGTCTCCTTACTTAGGGAAAATATGGATGAAAATAAATGAGTTTTAGGTTGCCTTATGGAAAGATCTGATGTAAATGTAGCAGTACTGGACCCTCCCCCTCAATTTCATTTTTTTTTCATTTCATTTAAGGAGAGATGCTTTCTTATAAATCAGCAGAGAAAGTTGGGGAGAAGCCAAATTTTGACTTGTTGGAAGTTTTGTAATGCCTCCATGCTAATTTTCCTATCTACTTACTGACAGCCAGATCTCCCACGCCAGTAAATAAGCTTAGAAAGAGTTTGGATTCTCATTTTCCTGACAGCTATGTAATATGTAGACCCAGTAAAACACTAGGCACTGATTTTATATCACTGAAAAATTACTGGCTATTCTGACACCTAGAAGTTTTATGTATTCCTAATTACTATAGTGTAGGGTGGCAAAGAACTAAATCAACGATTTCATTTTTTTTTCCCTCCTGTGAGGTTCCAACACCTGGATATAAAACTGAGAATGAACCTAAATGAGAAATAAACCCAATATTGCTTAGGTTATCCAAAGTTCATGTAACTTGGGCACCACGCACTTTCATCAACCTATTGTTTGAAGTTCGAGCAAACCCTAAAAACCAAGCTTAAACGAGAAGAGTCCTCATTGTTCTGGGGGCTGTGTGGATAGCCTTGTCAAGATGCTGTAATTAGCAAGTAACATGATTTAAAATTTAACTGAGCAAAGCTATACACACAACCACAAAAGCAAACAACGAGATCACAGATTCATAACATGAAGGACAAGAAGGGGAATGATTTAGGGAAGGAAGGTGAGGCCAGAGAGTATGAGAATGATAAGGGACATGGTTTTTCATTCCTAATGGGTAAAGCTCCCACTCTCAAACTGAGAACCTTCACACTCAATAAAATTTCCCAAACCCTCCTCTTTTCTTCTGCTTGTAAAGGGAGAATTTGTTGCCACTACCACCAGGACAGTCTTAATGAAAAGAAATAATTATATAAAATAGGAACCATTCTACTAATAAATGATGATTTGATCCTCACATATCAGTTTTCTCATTAGACAGTCAAATGTTTACCTGTATGTGGTTTTTAGTTTTTAGAAAATTAAATGGGGTAGACAGTTTGAGATAAAAATAAATAGAAACATAGCTCCTTATAGTCACTTTGGTCTGCTCCATCCTTAGCTGCAAGCTCTAACAATAACACTCAGCACCACCCACATGAAATCCCATAATTTCTGTTCAAAACAACACAGTATTTGGCCTATGTTAAAAGAACATTGGACAGTCACAACACAATGAGTGTATTTGGATTTATTACATTTCCCTTCCTTGCTATAAAACGTGTGTGTGTGTGTGTGTGTGTGTGTGTGCGCGTGCGCGCGCACGTATGCGAGTTTATCTCTATGTGTGTATAGATAGATGATAGATGATAGATGATAGATAGGTGTGCATGTGTGTGTGTGTGTGTGTGTGTGTGTGTGTGTGTAGACAAGCATAAGTACTCAACAGTACAGCACAGTGCTAACCATTAGAACTGTCTGTGATTTTAATAATTTGGGTTGAACCAAGAAGATACAGGAAACCTAAACTGACCAATAGCAAGCAAAGAGATAAAAACAGCAATAAAAAGCCTTCCATCAAAGAAAAGCCCAGGTCCAGCTGAATTCCCAGCTGAATTCTGCAAAACCTTTACAGAAGAACTAAACCCAATACTTCACAAGTTATTATGTGAAATCAAAAGAGATGGAATTCTTCCAAACTCCTTCTATGAGGCCAGTATCACCTTAATGCCAAAACTGAATAAAGATCCCTCAAGAAAAGAAAATTACAGATCAATATCATTGATGAACATAGATGCAAAAATTCTAAACAAAATACTAGCAATACACATTCAAAACTACATCAAGAAAATTGTACACCATGACCAAGTCAGTTTCATCACAGGGATGCAAGGCTGGTTCAACATACACAAATCAATGCATGTTATTCACCACATAAATAGAACTAAGGACAAAAACCACATGCTCATCTCAATAGATGCTGAAAAGCATTTGACAAAATCTAACACCCATTGCAAGAACAAAAGGGCAAGAGAATATCAAAGGAATTCAAATAGGAAAAGAACTGAAATTATCTCTATTTTCAGATTACATGATCCTATATTAAGAACTCAAAAAACTCAACCAAAAGGCTCTAGAGCTGATTAGCAAATTCAACAAAGTAGCAGGATACAAAATCAATCTAAAAAGATCAGTAGCT
The DNA here is from genome assembly GCA_004027185.1 of Glis glis. Lineage (NCBI taxonomy): Eukaryota > Metazoa > Chordata > Mammalia > Rodentia > Gliridae > Glis > Glis glis. The sequence goes on from PVJS01029899.1 coordinate 6,623, forward strand.
TTTCTATATGTCAACCATGAGTCCACTGAGAAAGAAATCCAGAAAACAATTCCATTCACAATAACCTCAAAAACAATAAAAAACCTAGGAATAAATTTAACCAAGGAGGTAAAAGACCTTTACAATGAAAATTATAAAACACTAAAGAAAGAAATTGAAGATCCTAGAAGATGGAAAGATTTCTCTTGCTCTTGGATAGGCAGAATAAATGTTATCAAAATAGCCATTCTACCAAAAGTGATCTACAAAGTCAATTCAATACATATCAAAATACCAGTGTCATTCTTCACAGACCTAGAAAAATCAGTCATAAATTTCATATGGAGAAACAAAAGACCCAGAATAGCCAAAGCAATTCTCAGCAATAAGAACCACGCAGGAGGCATCACAATCCCTGACTTCAAATTATACTACAGAGCTATAGTAATGAAAACAGCATGATATTGGCACAAAACTGACACGTAGATCAGTGGAATAGAATAGAAGATACAGAAACAAATCCACACACTTATAGTCAATTGATTTTCAACAAAAGTGCCAAACACATATGTTGGAGAAAAGGCAGCCTTTTCAACAAATGGTGTTAGGAAAACTGGTTATCTATTTGTAGTAAATGGAATTAAACCCTTACCTCTCACCCCGCACAACAGTCAACTAGAGATAGATCAAAGACCTGGAAATTAGACCAGAAACTTTGAAGTTACTAGAGGAGGACATAGGTCCAACACTCCAACGTATAGGCACAGGTAGAAAATTCCCCAGTAAAATCCCCAAAGCTCAGGAAATTAAAACAAGTATTAATAAATGGGATGGCATTAAACTAAAAAGATTCTGCTCATCAAAAGAAACTATCAAGAGTCTAAAGAGAGAGCCTACAGAATGGGAGAAGATCTTTGCCAGGTATCCCTCTGATAGAGGACTAATATCTAGAATATACAAAGTACTTAAAAGACTTAGTACTAAAAACACAAATAACCCAAGCAATAAATGGGCAACTGAACTACATAGACACTTCACAAAGAAGAGATACAAATGGACAATAAATACATGAAAAAAAAATGTTCAACATCATTAGCAATCAGGGAGATGAAAATCAAAACTACACTGAGATTCCATCTAACTCCAATCAGAATGGCAATCATTGAGATGTCAAACAACAATAAATGCTGGCAAGGATGTGGGGGAAATAGGAACTCTTCTACACTGTTGGTAGTATTGCAAATTAGTGCAGCTGCTGTGGAGATCAGTGTGGAGATTCCTCAGAAAATTGGGAATGCACCTACCATATGATCCACCTATACCACTCCTGGGTATCTTTCCAAAGGGACTGAAATCAGAAAATTATAGTAATATATGTATATCCATGTTTATAGCAGCAATATGATAGCTACATGGCCACACTTTTAATGTGCTTAATGTGATTGGAAAATTATATTTTAAATAAAACATAACTTAAATAGTCACGTGTAACTAATGGCTAGTATACTGGACAGAGCAGATGTTGATGCTCAGTATCTTTTTCAGAGATAATACTGGCACCTGTTGCACAAATAAATAAATGTGTGGCCATCACCACCTAGATTTCCAAGGATGGAGCCATCAGGAGCCTCAGTTGCAAGACCTAGGCAGAGGCCTGCCCAAGGGGTGGGGCCACAACATAGCGTCCCTACTAGGGCAATACTTAGTGGAGCTGTGGGAGTGAGGCCATCCTGTGACTTGAGCCTAATAGAGCCACTGGCACGTCATCACAGCCCAGGAGTGCTGCAGGCAGGTGACTCCAACACACAAAAGCTGCTGGGGGGGGCTGCCCAAATTTGTGAGTGTGGGGATGCCAAAGTCATGGGACCAACCCCTGCCCAGCAAACTGCAGAGACAGGATCTCTGCCCCAGTGGCCCGGAGACCAGAGCCTCTAGTCAGAGATTCCTCTCCAGCTTTGGGTTTTGGACTTTTGAGGGGAATTGTTATCCCTTTCTTCTTTCTTGTTTTCCCATTTTGGAATGGGAATATCTCTGCTATCATTGTATTTTGGATGCACAGAACTTGTCTGGTTTCACAGGTTTACAGCTAGAGAACAATTTGCCTCAGTGTGAAGAGTACCTTGAGTCTCACCCCTATCCAACTTAGATGATATTTAGATGACACATTAGATTTTAAACTTTTGAGCTGATACTTGAATGAGTCAGACTTTGGGGGCTATTGGGATGAAATGAGTTCATTTTGTATGTGAGAAAGACATGGATTTTATGGGGTGAGGGGTGGAATGCTGTGGTCTGAATACTTGTGTACTCTCAAAATTCATGTTGAAGTTATGATGGGTTGGTCCCATGATTTGGGCATCCCCAGCCTCACAACTTTGGGAAGCCCTCCACCCCACAGCAGCTTTTGTGTGTTGGAGTCACCTGCCTGCAGCACTCCTAGGCGGTGATCACACACCAGTGGCTCTATTAGTCTGAAGTCACAGGACAGCCCCCCCCAGCTCCACCAACTATGTATTGCCCTAGTAGGGACACTATGTGGTGGCCTCACCCCTTGGGCAGACCTCTGCCTAGGTCTTGCAACTGAGGCTCCTGATGGCTCCATCCTTGGAAATCTAGATGGTGATGGCCACACCCCCAAGGGAGCTGACAGAGAAGGCACTGCACTGACCTTGCCAAGGTTTACCAGTGTGCCCTCTGGAAAGGCAGCCCACAGGGCCTACTGGAACCACACTGAGGCCTACTGGAGCAAACCTGGGATGGCCGAGGGGCACAGCCGCAGACTTTGGGAAGCGGAGCCTAAGACAGCCTGGTAAACTAGTGCCAAATTCCCTAAGGTGCACTTGAATCTTTTTTTAAAATTGTTCTGCCTCCCCATACCCTTGCCCTCTGAATTTCGTCCCTTCCCAAATTCATGTTGAAATTTAACTGCCATTGTAATAGTATTAAGAAGTGGGATAGCTGAATGTGGTGGCACATGCCTATAATCCCAGTGTTTGGGAGGCTGAAACAGGAGGATCACAGGTTTGAGGCCAGCCTCAGCAACTTATCAAGGCCTTCAGCAACTTAGTGAAACCCTATTTCCAAATAAAAAATAAAATAGGGCTGGAGGTTAGCTCAGAGGTAGAATGTCCCTGGGTTCAATCCCTAGTACCTCCCCCCCACAAAAAAAAGGTGGGCCTTTTTTGTGTGTGGTACTGAAGATAGAACCCAGGGGCATGCTACCTCTGAGCTACACCCCCAGCTCTATTTTATTCTTTTATTTTGAAACAGGGTCTCACTAAGTTGTTGAGGCTGGCTGCGAAACTGCGATCCTCCTGTCTCAGCCTCCTAAGTACTGGGATTACAAGTGTGTGCCACCACACCTGGCTAAAAAAGATGGGACTTTTACGGAGTGATTGGGCCACTAATGGATTAATGCTCTGTTATCACAGAGTGGACTCCTTATAAAAAGGTGAGTTCAGCCCCTGTCTGTCTCTCTTCTTCTACCTTCTGTCATGGTATAATGCAGCAAGAAGGCCTTCATCAGATGCTGACAAGTTGATCTTGGACTCCCAGCCTGCAGAGATGGAGAAATAAATGCTATTTTTTATAAATTAACCAGTTCGTGGTATTTTGTTAGAGTTGCACAAAATGAAGTAAGACAGGGCCGGTGAGGGGAAGGACTGCACCAAGCGTCTTGGAAATGCCTTCTGGGTCATTCTTTCAGTGTCCCAGACTAATCTCTTAGCTGATGGGCACTTGCTCACACCATTTGTATTCTTTCCCAAGCACACTCTCTCACATTTTGTAATATGGATAATCTGAAATTTTCCAAATCTTTTAAGTCCTGTTTTCCTTTTGGTTAAAAATTCTGTCTTTAAATTGTCTCTTTCTTCTCACATTTTACTGTTAACATTCAATGGAAGTCATGTCACACCTCTGACACTTTGCTTAGAAATTTCTCCAGTCAGGTATTCTATCACATAGCTTATAAGTTCTACCTTCCACAAAACACTAAGAGACAGATGCAAGTCAGCCATGGCCTTTGTGGCGTTCTAACACCAATTGTCTTAACTCTAGTTCCTAGTTTCTAACAATATGTTCCTCATAGCTTTCTGAGACCTCATCAGGAGGGCCTGTTTTTATCAGTAGTCTGCTTAAAATCACTCAGGTACTCTCTATAAAGATCAAGGATATTAGTCGTCATCTACTCATTTGTCAGGTAAGGCAGGGTTTCTCAACATTGCTTATTATTGTCCCCCTAAAGAAAGGAAAATTTTTAAAATTTTTATCACTAATCACCACCTATGACATTTTGATAATTCAGCAATGTTATATATCTATTTTGGTGCTGCATATAGGTCTTTACTTTATACATTAAAAGTATAAGATTTTTTATCTGTTCACCGCAAGAGCCAGTTTTCAACCCCTTGGGGGCAATATCACAGTGAGAAAAGGAATCTGAGTCCAGAGAAGTTAAGTTGCTTATCCAAGATCACAGAACTAATTAGTTGATCAACTAGAAATGATACTCAAGTGTCCTAAGCATTAATACAAAGCTATTTCACTATACTCTATGCATATTAGCATTTCAATTACATCCATAATATAGAAAAGAAGAAAATATTTTCACAGTGTCTTATAATATATGATAAAGATGCTGGTTGGAGGTGTTTCTGTTTGCTTGCTTCTTGGCTTATTTATTTTATTTCTCTTGGGTTCTCTTTTTCTGTATGGTAAATAACATAGGCAGAGCTAGATCCAGATTTCCAATACCAACATTTATAAATGGAAGAGGAAATGAATGTCAAGTCATAGTGAAACTCACACCCAGTCATCTATCTGATGACCTCATGACTTATCCAACTCATGCTTTACCTCTGCACATGTCCCTCAGTGACCAAGAAGGGTGAGTCTCAGGAAGGTGGTTTGGTTTTGCCTTCTCAAATATTAACCCAAGATTTGTTGGTTTTTTTTTAATGTGTCTCAATGTTGCCAGTACCAAAGGGATCAGGATGGCTGAATTTTCTAAGAAAATAGCAATTTTCATTGTTTCCAACCAAGCACTAAGTAATGGAAAAACTAAAACAGAACAACTGCCTCTCACAACTCACCCATCTGTAACAAGGTCTACGTTCAGAGCAAACAACAGAGGACAGATGTGTGCCACACTTGAAATGGTTTTCCCAGTAATTTTTAGAGCTACTTTAAGATATGATATGCAGGAAAGTTGATGGTACTGCATCCACATTAGAATAATTCAACAAGAACAAAGTTGATGGTTCTGATGTTGTATCAAGTTGGCACTAACAAAATTTTATAAGGTTTTATTATAAAATATTCTAACTATATTTGAACTTGAGAAGAAATCGTCAAGTTGCAGGATTACTCAAAAGTCTTTCAGAATACCTCCAGTAATACACATAACCCAACTTTTCCTTGTTGTAACTGCTCAGTTATATCTGGTAAGAAAAGTCATGTTCTTTCCTTTCGGTAGTAGGACAGGTAAAATTGTCACTTTGAACATCAAGCTATTAAATTTGTTTTTTAAAAGGACCATCTCTTGAATCCATAATACTAGCATTCTAGATAATTTTCTACTACCTTTTCAATGAAAATAAGTCTGACTAAAATTGCACTATCTGACCTTTGCGTTAATATTCTCGTCTGTCAAGTAATAAAGAGTTTGGGAATCATAAGGACTCATCTGGAAACGGTAGAATTTCTGCCTTTGTCTTTCTTCCCTGGGCACTAATGGCTTTTTGTCAGTCCTCTTCACTCAGTGGATGACACATGAAGCCATTCCATTTTAGTTGTCCATTAACTTCAAGCATTATGACAAGAACAAAGCAACCCCCCAAAGAAACTCAACTCAAACACACATATTAAATTTCTCCAATTCCTCAGCTTATAAGGTGCTGTTTTCAATTGTCAATAATGTTCATAAGAGTAAGCGATATCCATTACTAATTAAAACAAGCTGTTTAAACAAACACAAAAGGTCACCAAGCCTGTAGATCAACATATTCATGCTATTGTTTGGTTTCCTGGTGCATTACCAGCTGATGATTTATTTCTATCTAGTCACCTATTTTTCTAAGTAACAAATGTAGAGAATAAACACAGAGAAAGCAAGCTTTCACAATAGGTGCCAAGAGGCCCAGGGCCCCAGTGTGGCAGAAGATATTGTTTCCTGAGGATCAGTAATGTGCAGTGGATCACTGCAAATGAAAACAAAGAAAGTTTCATTTATTTTTCCTTCATTGGGAGGGATCAAAGGCATAAAGTACAGGGGAAATGCAGTTTTTATTAGGAAAAGTGACACCTGTAGTTTGCTGCAAGATTTTTAAACAACCTTTTATCTACATGGATGTGCTATTAAGGCACAAATAAAATGTAATACCTTGTCTGCCATGCTGAACAAGGGCCTATTTGAAAAGGTTTCTTTATTTTTATGCCACTATGTCCCCCATAAAATATTTTGAAACTAACTATTTGCTCAATCTTTGCTTGAGCTCTGACATTTGAAACTGACTTTTCTTTTAAAATTGTATTCCCTGACTGTGTATTAATTACATAGAGGATATAATCTCTGAATTAATATCAAACCAATTGAGTAAGCCAGTATAAAAGTCAGATAGACTTTTTAAGCTACTTAATATTAAGTTGTGTGATTCAGTTATTATAGTCAATCAACAAAAGAATTAACAACAGACATGGAAGGTAGGAATAATTTAAATTAACAAAACCCAGGAACAATTCCCAAACCACTCTTCAGTCAACATGATCAGCCGTCTTCTCCAAAGCAATTGTACAAAATGCTCATGTATAACAGATTTGTAACTCATCTTATTTATTTTTTTATCTGCCCAAACTATAGCAATTGTATGCATTTTGAAGGAGGGAAGAGTGGAAAATAGTTTTTGTGGCTCATCTACTCCATCTCTGTCAGAATGGTAAATCTTTCTCATTCATCATCTCATTTAATTCTCATGCCAATTCTGTGAAGCTGGTAAGATTATCCAAAATTTGCAAATAAGGTAACTACAGCTCAAAGAGTTTACAAAACTTATCCAAAGTCATCCAACTAGTGAGGAATAGATTCTAAGCCAAGACTCCATTTATATAATCAATTCCAGCAGTCCTAGGAGTTGACTCTAAATTCAATGTGATAGTTTTATTTCAACCAACCATAAGATGTACTGAGTTTGAAAGTTTTAAATGGTGTTTAGTTGCAGTACATAATGGACTTGCCTTATTCCATTTTGACCCTGTGATTATACATATTGTGACTTTGCTTCTAACTTTACAACACTGTGGTCCTTTGGTGCATGGAAGCACTTCATTAGTTACCATACAGCAAAACAATACAGCTGTATAGTAATGTTGAATTTGCCATTCAATGCAAAAAAAAATTCAGATGTTTGTATCTTGGTAACTATAACATTTAGACATTTGAAAATTGTGATTCTTTGTCATATTCTGAGATTCTGAAAACTTGTAACCATCACTTAAACTCCATTCAACCGTATTCTCATTTCACTGTCTACAAAATTTAAAAGTAGGCACATTTTTGGTATTTACAACAATATGGGAAAACAAGCAGCCTCAAAAACAGAATCCCCAAGACAGTGCATTAGAAGGTAACTCTGTTAATTGGCTGGGCATGGTGGCGCATGCCTCTGATCCCAGTACTTAGCTGAGACAGGTGGATCACAGGTTCTAAGCCATCCTTGGCTCTCAGCAACTAAGCAAGACCCTCTTTCAAATAAAAAATAAAATTGGGCTAAGAGTGTAGCTCAGACATAGAATGCCCCTGGGTTCTATCCCCAATACCCCCAAAAAATGAAGTTAACTCTGATACTTGTTCTGCTCATTTAAGTAGTTTCTTATTAAAAAGCTATTGTGTGAAGTAAGCCAAAATGAACATGTTTTGCCAACTTCCAAACTCATTTATAAGTCACCTATTTTGGCAAATTAAGTTTAAAGCATTTTGAATGATCAAAATTATGAGAAACTGTATTAAATGTTTCTATGCTTTTGAAAAAGTTTCAGCTCTATAGATATTCAAAATAACATAAAAATAGAATGAGCACTGTAAGTATGAACAAATAAAAATACTGAGTTAAATTCCTTTTAATTACTAATCTTAGTTTCCAAAGTATGAGAAAGACATTTTCAATTTTTCAAAATTTTCCAAAACACAAAATATCATAAAAAGAAGTTAAGTTTCTCCAGCTACTATCTCCATGTGAACTTTTCATTGTCTTTCATTTTTCTTCTCCCTTCCCACTTAACTCCATATTAACATTTCAACCAGAACCTTATTAGAAAAAAAAAGTCAAAAGAAGTGAAATTCAAATCCATTGATTCCTGCTATATTTTTGCTACTCTGGTAAAAGGTTTGATGGAGAAAAGAGTTTTAACTGCAGAGTAAAGTGCGCCATTTGATGACTTGTAAGATAGAGTTTCTTCAGGTAATTGAGAGCTAGCAATAGACCACTTTACCCATAATACTATTAGGAAGAAATAACTCCAGTGTGACATAGAATGCATTTTGTGAATTGTTTAATAAACCCTAAGAAAATAAAAGGACCTCATTACAGAACCACCTCTGAATGTCACTCTTCTTAAAGAACTTCTTAAAGAAGATGGGATCTAAAAGAAGGCCTGGATTAAAATCCCTGTTCTCCTCATTATTATATGACCTTAGACCTTAGGATCATCTTTGAACATTTCCAGAACTCAGTTTCTTCCCACATAAAGTTGAGATGATAATACATTAATGTATTACAAGAATGAAACCAGGTAACACATTTAAGGCACCTAGCAAGTGTCCGGCAACCAAAAGGTATTCAATAAATGTCAAGGAGAATTCTGATAATTCAGTGCTTCTAAAAAAAAGTGTATGAGTCAGTGAACGGGGTTCCCAGAGACCCCATTCTTGCCCATTTTCACGCCCCATAACAAAATGGCTTAAATCAAAGTCTCATGATCTGACACTGCACAGTAGGGCAGACCAAAGGGAAAGAATAGGAATCCAAATGAGCTACAGTGAAAACTCATCAATCCTTCCACAAACTCACTTGCATACGTTCATAGATCCATGCTCAAGGCAAGGAGAGAATAGGGGTGAGAATACTTGACTGACCCTGCTTTAATGAAAATTAGCTGGCTATTTTAATTTGCAACTCTTTAGTGGCAGAGATTACAAAGGTGTGGTCCGTTATTTAGTAGTATATGACAGGTACATATGTGACCCTGTGCTAGACCTCTACATAGAAAATATGCCACTTATTAGCACATATGATGAGAAAAGTGATAAAAGTAAATGATTCTCATGGCAAATGGATTAAAAAGTACAAGATTAATTACATATTGAATATAGGCTGTTTTAATGGGGTTATGGAGAAAAGTTCCAAACAATGGAAATTTTATTTTATTGCAGGAGAGGATGCAGTCAGAAAAAGTAAGAAAATAGAAGAATTTTATTAATGATAATTTCAGGAGAGTAAAAATTCGTTAAGTGTGTTCTGCAGTGCCATTTTTGTTTTTGCAGCAATATATTACTATATACTAGACATTAGCAGGTGTAGTTAATGTGGGATTTTATAGCACAAATATTGAAAGTACGATAGTATGTCATATATCTTATAAAGGGCTCTCAATGGTCCTTGAAATAAAATTTTCTCTCCCTGTCTCTTTTTTTTTTTTTTTTTTGCGGTACCAGGGCTTGAACCCAGGGGCGTTCTACCTCCGCGCTACACCCCCGGCTTTTTAAAGTATAAAGTATTTTTTATACTTTACTTTGAAACCAGGTCTCACGAATTTGCGGAGGGCCTCACTAAGTAGAGAGAGAGAGAGGGAGAGAGAAAGAACTGAGGCTGCCGCGAACCCAGATCCTCTGGTCTCCGCCTCCCAAAGTACTGGGATTACAAGCGTGCGCCACCACGCCCGGCTCTCCCTGTCTCTTACCCACAATAGTTGGAGAATCCGAAGGCCTTTTATTATTTCAAACTATCCCTGCCCATTTATTCAATCTGGCAGTGGTTCCATCAATACAATTCCTTTAAAAATGTTGGAGATCTTCTATAAACCTTATTAAGGTTCATACTATTAGACAGAATCCACACCCACAAATCTTGTGACGATGAGTCCTCTCTCCCTGAGGCTTCCTAGAGTGCTGCTGTTGAAAAGTACCCCCAAAGATTCTTGGGAGCTCTTTTGTTTAACTAACAGAGATGTTCTATAAAGAATACTCTGAAAATCCTTACAAAGTTACTTTTTTCTGTCAAAGGCACTACCTTAAATACTCCTGAGGCTTTTACAGAGGGTTTTGTAGTTGGCTATACTCTTGACTTCATCTTTAGATCATGGTTTTCCTGAAAATGTCTGGATATGATATTTTTCCAGAAACCTTTTCTTATTTTTGACATTGTTTACCATTTAGAGAGCCTGGGAATGAGAAACAATTTACTTTTTTGAACACACCTCCTTACTGTTTGACTGAGCCTCTTTGAACAATCTTGCTCTTCGAGCATTTTATGGTAAGTACGAGAAACGTCCAGGTGACATTTTCAACTCTGCCTGGAGATGTCCTCAGCTAGTACACCAGTTTCTTAAGTGTATTTTCCATTTTCAATCCTTATGTAAGCAGTAGTGCTGCTGAACTTTGCACCACCATGTGGTAATTCCCTTTTCTCCAGCTTACAATGGCATGTTTCTCACTTTCTTTAAGCCCTCACCAATAGCCTCCTCAAGGACTTTAAATAACAGTTTCTTCCAGATCCTTCCAAAGTCTACCTACCTCCATTAGCTCCAAGCAACTGCCACATTTTAATGTTTCTGCTTCAGTGACACCTCACTTCTGGTACCAAAAGCTATATCAGTTATTACAATGGTGCAACAAATTTCCACCAAACATAGTGACTTACTATCACTATCACTTATTATCTTTTATGATTTCTGAAGTAATCATAAGATACAATAAAGGTCTCAGCCAGGAAGTAATCATTTGTTGTATCATATGTGAATTCAGTCAGACGTTGGCTGAGGAGTCAGTCAGCTGGAAGCCATTTTTATGGCAAAGAACAGACTCCTCAGGGAGAGAAACCCAGAGGCCTAAGTAAATGATACTAAGCAGTAGTACTGAGCAGTAATCAAAGACTGGCAATGTATGCCAGTCTGGGCTTTGGAATTCTTTTGGAGCAGTGACTCTTAAGTGCCTCTTCTTTTCTACACCTTGGGACAGGAGAGTCTACTGTGCCTATCCTTGCCTGGGACACCACTGTGAGTTGGTTGGGTGCAAAGTCAGAATATATTGCTTGTTTTCACACGTTTTCCAAGTGAATTCCAAAAAAGATGGCCTATACTCAAAAAGTAGTCATTAGGAGCTTTATTCACATCTGGACCTGACTTACATGACAAGACCCTGGACCTATAGCTTGAGCTGGTATTGTAATAAATAAGACTTTCAGGGGCCCTGAGAGGGTATATTTTGCATTTGAGAAGAATGTCAATTGTTAGGGGCCAGAGAGAAGACTGGTGGCCAGCTTCCAAGATCCTTGCCTTCTAAGTATACCTTCTAATTAGTACCTTCTCACATTGAATTAGGCCTGGCCTCTGTGGCCAGTAGAATTTGACAGAAGTGATGGCCTTCCAAGACCGGGTCATAAATGCAATTCAGCTTCTGCCTTGGCATCCTGAATCTCTCACTCTGGAGGAAGCCAGTCACCATCTAACCGGGACACCCAAGCCACTATGTAGGGAGGCCCACAGGCAGAGAAACTAAGGCTCATGGCCAATTGTCAGCAGTGGTGAGTGAGCCAGCAAGAAAGTGGACCCCTGGTTCCAGTCACACCTTCAGATGACTGCCACCCTGGCCAACATTTGACTGAAGTTGTTTAAGAGGTCCCAAGTGAGAATTATTCACCCCGAATTTCTAACACATAGAACACTTGAGCAGTAATAAATGTTGTTGTTTGAGCAACCAAGTTTTGGGACAATATGTTACACACCCATACTAACTTACACAGAAATACGAGATCAATTAAATATTGAAAGTAAGTAATTACTCAAAAGTAAAAAATATAACAAAGGGAATATGAGTTATATTTTGTAGCAGAGAATGTATACTGAGGAAAATGAAAGCATGTCAAGAGGAAAGATATTGTGATATAAGAGGAAAATTTATGTGCCCTTTGCAATGCATTTCATTTCAGCAACAAGATGCACTATGGGACATTTATAAGACCATGTATAGGAGATCACTCAAAAAGCAGTCATATAATTGCACACTAGACATTAGTGGGGAGAGTTAACCCAGAATTTCATAGTGCAAACACTGTAAATATGTCAATACCATACATATGAACAAAAAGAAAAAAATTGGTAGAAGCAAAGAAACAAAAACATCTATAAGTGTCTAAAAATATATACTTCACAAATAGAAACCACACCTCATAATTTCAGAGCATAAGTGAAGTTAATGTTATTTATCATTTAATGAGAATTTAAAAAACCGTCAGAATTTCTTTTAAATGAGCTGGTATTTACTATAAAACATGGAACCCAAAGTTTGTTTACTCTTATTTTGCCTGCAATAGGCAATATGTACTAACCTATCCAACTTTACATATAAACTAATTGTAATTATTACAATCCATATAATTTAGCAGATATTTTTTTTAAAAATTACACCCAAGCAACACCTTTCCATATGGCCAATTAGTAGAGTCATAAAATGCAGCAAATATATGATGCTGTATTGAACATCTGTGTTGGTTATCCTATGGGAATTTTTAATAAAGGACCAAGCAGCATATTGATGTTAATTCTACGTTACCGGGACTTTAAATAAAAAACTAAAATAAATAGCATCCATTAAACTGATCATACTGTTGTAACTCAAATTGTGTTTATTATGCTAATGGAACATGAAATTAAGAAAAAGACCTTTATGCCAGTGGAATTAATTAATGAGCTTTATGAAGGCATTGGGATGTAATTTATTTCTAGATAAGTAAGTCTAATTTGCAGTTCCATGGGTCTCTGCAATGCTGATTGTAATAGTTATTCCTGCAGATGTGCTGCTCACAGCATGTCTTTCCATTAGAACTGAACACCTCATTATATAAACTGTACCTAATTAAACATAATACAGTGGTGACTTGTTAAACTGGCCTTTTTAAGTCAGCAGCTGCCTAAGCTAATAATACTGTACACAAGATTTATATCATCTTCCCTAGAATACTGATATTAAAATATACTGCCCAAGGGATTGATAACTAATTTACCAGTATGTAACAGGTACATTTCTGATTCTGTGATAAGAGATTAAAGACCAGCAGCCCATAAAAATGAAATGAACTCAAGTCCATTTGGAAATCACAAGTACTTGAGAAACTTTATTATAAACTACATAATTTGAAAAAATCAGTAAAATAGGAAAAGAAAGTGAACACTAATGGGAAGAAATATAAATAAATAAATGTGAAAGATCCCAAGATCCTTTAGGTATTTTTCCAAGTACATACAATTTTTTTTCAAACTTGACATGGTTCTGTTACATTTGCCATTTATTGTCACTTCTAGATATGAAATATAGCATTTGCCACTCTGGATAAGGAAAATACTTGTAATACCCGACCTTGCTCTGTTTAGACTAGGTTTTGAACTAGTGTCCTTAACAGACACTATAATACTCTCTTTTAAATTGCTAGCAAGTAAGTTAGAAATAGAATCATGAAGCCTAAGTTTAATAACAAAGCACAACTTATAAAGAAATATCCAAGCTAAGGCATGTTCTTCTTCAACTCCCCTTTCACCTGGTTATATCCTTTCATCCTTCAATGCTTAATGCAAGCCTCATATACTCTGAAAACCTAGCTGTCCTTGCCTCACCCAGTCTATCTTAGGTGACTTTTGTTATGTCTCCTAAACACCCAACAGGTATAACGTAGACAGGTATAATGTAGACATCCAGAATACGTGCCTGTCTCATCACTCCTACCCACCAAGGTCTATCTATAATTTAGACAAGGTCTATCTATAATTTATCACTGTAACCCAACTCTTAACTGGAGCATCATGCTGCTTCATAAATATTAGTTGACTGAATGATTCAAACAATCCTCAGCATGTGACTTTGCTGTTGATCCTTTCTGCATGTAACTTCACTTTCTAGGGCTATTGTAGGTCACTTGGTAAATATTTGTCAATTTAATCCATGGGTGGTCACTATTAAAACCAAAGTCTACTTAACTTGTGAGCCAAATATTAATTTAAGGTCATATTTTTAGGTTCTGAACTTCACTCAACTTGGTAATTTCTGGTTGTCTCTTTCTGGTCCACAACAGCCACCTCCATATAAAACATATATTATCTAAGTGTCAGAAGCATCTCATTTTAGCAGTCAACTAACTAGTTATCTAGTTGAAAGTTAGCAATGGCCACTTTGAAACATTTAAAAGTAGGCACAATAAGTTTAAAGAGCTATGTCTTACAGTATAGAGTAGAATCACCATAACTCTGCTGGTAGCTCCTCCTGTGGTGTTTGAGAGCCCTGCTATCCTCTTTCCAGGTTAGTAAATAACATCAAAACAATCAAAAAATTGTATTTAAATTCACAGTCCTGCCAAGGGCCTATGCCCCATTTAGACTAACTAAAAGTAAATAAACAAATTAAATAAATCAGAATACATTTTGGAGAACACTCGGGGAGGGGAACATAGTTAGAAATAGCTATTCACAGAATTGGGTGAGATATAGTTAGACACATAGTTAGAAAATATTCATAAAATAGGGGGAGATCCAAAGCAGGCTAAAGCCACTCAGAAGCTAATGATATGAAAGGATAAAAAGCACATAGAGTATAAATTAAGGAAAATTTATAGTCAATCAACTGAAAACAGAAAGGGAACTGCTAAGCTTTTCTGTTGTGATTTCAATCTACACAAAAAAATTCTATTTTTCCCCTTGAAGAAACTTAAATGGATATTTGTTTTTTTTAATAGCCAAAAGTTCCAAATTCAAGTTCATTATTAAATGGGAGGCATATAAAGCAGGATAACTTAGCTGCTGAAACAAACTAAGCCCAAAACTTTAGTAACTGTTATGTTAAAAAGTAGTCTCACAGAAACCATGGCTTCCAAACCACTTGCAATGATTGGACTAAAAGTGTTGGTTTCACTAAGAAATAAATGTATTCACTATACTAAAGAATGGTGATAACCTTACACTGAGAGAGTGAGCAAGTGAGAGAGAGAGAGAGAGAGAGAGAGATTTTTAAATTCTCTTTTTTTTTCTGGTACTGGGGATGGAACCCAGGGGTATTCTACCTCCGAGCTACACCCCAGCCCTATTTTTTATTCTTTATTGTGAAACAGGGTCTCACTAAGTTGCAGAGGGCCTCACTAAGTAGCTGAGGCTGGCCGCAAACCTGTGATCCTCCTGTCTCAGCCTCCCAAGTACTGGGGTTACAAGCATGCACCACCACGCCCAGATTAAATTCTATTTTTAATATAATTCTTATTATACATGAAGAAGCTGGGAGTGGTGTAATCCCAGTACTTGGGAGGCTGAGATAGGAGAATCGCAGGTTCAAGGACAGCCTCAGAATGTAGTGAGACTCCCATCAAGCTAGTGAGACCCTGTTTCAAATAATAATCATAATAATTATAATTATAATAATAATTAATAATAATAATACATGAAGAATACCAGAGCCAGCCTAGGAGGGTAGATTGTGAGATTCGATGGATGTGATAATTCATTGAACACAACTGACATCAAGAGAAAGTAAACTTCACCTTGTCAGACGTGGAAGCAATGCTGTTTACTTTTAGATGCTCTTGCCACCAGTTCATTTTCTTCACTTTCTTCTGTCACTACTGATCTGCCTTAAATAAAAAGCAGCAAGGCATAATGAAAGGAGTCAGAGACCTAACTCAATCCCACCTGAATTGTTCTCTAATTTTAGCAAGCCTTTGGAATATCTCTCAGCCTTGGTTTCTACATCTATAAATGAGAGGATATCTACTTTTCAACTGTTATGTAAATTAAAGAGATAACACCTGGTAAGCTTCTATCACCTAGTAGACTATACAGCTTAGCTTGAAGGGGTATGACCAGTTCAGCTTTCAAATGTAACCTGAGTGTACTGTTCTTCTTTTAATAACAAGTTACATCTAGACTCCTTACAGGACCAGAATTGCTCTCCAGCTTTCCAAAATAGGTGAGGTCACAAGCTGTGGATATGCTGGCAACCCCTAGATTTAAGAACACAACTCTTCAAATATCAGGATTATCTTAGCCATAAGTTAGGCACAAAACTAACAGTTCAAATTATTTACTAACAAACATACTCCATCCATGATCCATTCAGTAGACTATTAGCCCCCTTATTATGAATAAAAAGAGACAAGAATGTAGCAATTATAATCTGAATTTTCCCTAAGCCAAACTAAGCTAACAACGATGAGGTTACCTGAAAAGCAACAACTCAAATTTCACTGTCTTCTTTGCAAAACACTGGAACTCATCCTCCTATCTATCAGTCTCCTCAAGATATTTCTGGATGTTTTGAGGGTTCTCAAATGTTCTCACAAATGACATGCTTCATACTTACAGTCTACCTTCTGCATGCCCTCTTCCCCCACCAAACACTGCTTCTGGACTTCTACTGCTCTGGAATTCACTTTAAGGCAGTTCTCCCTGCATTGTTTCCACTGCCCTCCTTGAAAACAGACTCCCTGCCTAGGATGCAGTCCCCAGTGTACCTAGAACTGCAAGTGCCAAAGTATTAAAAGTGAAGTTGTGTCTTATTCAACTCTCACTTCATTGAAGACTTGCTAGACTTTCATAGAAATGCAAAGAATGCCTCCATCCTTCAGTCTATCATCTGGGCCCCCAAACAATCCCTTTTCTGCATTCACGGCTTAGAATCTCTTCAGAAAAAATGATCTACTCTATCCTAGTAAGGGAGAACTGTGTTAAATCCCTCTAAGTTCCCCCCTCCACTTCCAACAGAAGTGTCTCATATATCCCTTTCCTTTGTACAGAACAACTCATACAAATAGCAACTACAGCCTCTACCAGTGTACCAGAAAAGCCTAAATAAGTGAGAAAGTCAATGATGATATGATAAGGGCCTTGGACAAAATATAATATGTAGAAATCTACATACCAGGAAAAATCCAATGAAAATACCACAGGCCAAGAAAACTTGTCTTATTCTATGAGTCCCATGAGTTTAGTTTTTTTTTTTTAACTTTTTATGTTCATTTATTGGTGCATTGTAAATTATAATTATACATTTTGATATATGTCAGGGTATGAACATCATACATGCACACATTGCACATTTAGTTTTAAACAATTCCAGAACCAAGGTACACCAGGGGCAACTAACCTGGTAATTAGGCCCTTTAAGGATTTGTCACATAGACATCGTAACAGGTTGATCAAAGAAAACTAAAATTAATAGTATGTACAGATACAGTTATCAAATCTAAAACTTTCTAAGCCTTTTAGCATCAGACTGTACTTTCCAGGACCACCATAAATAGATTTGATATTTTTAAAATCCATGTACTTACCTATATCGAGAAGGGTCTGTAATAAGACTTTAAGGAAATATTCTAAAGCCGGGCGTGGTGGCTCACGTTTGTAATCCCAGTACTTTGGGAGGCGGAGACTGGAGGATCCGGGTTCTCGGCCAGCCTCAGCTCTCTTGCTCTCTCTCTCCCTGTCTCTCTGTCTCTCTGTCTCTCTCTCCTTAGTGAGGCCCTCCGCAACTTCGTGAGACCCGGTTTCAAAATAAAGTATAAAAAATAGGGCCGGGGGCATAGCGCGGAGGTAGAACG
>PVJS01029900.1:0-10000 GCA_004027185.1 Glis glis
TGGTGTCGTTATGAAGAAAAAACAGATCTTTAGAGACGACTCTGACAGCCGGTGATGAGGACGGAAGAATGTAACCTTTGCCAAAAAATGAATGTCTTCAATGCCTAAAGCTGCCTTGTTTTTGTGAGAGGGTCATTTAAGACCTTACAAGACTCTTGACCTTGAAACCTCAAAGTGAAAAACTGGGCTGGGGGGGGGGCGTGACTGCTTTCTCCGGGACCTTCCTGCTGCCTCGGTGGACAAAGCATTTGACCCATCTCAGAATAGGTGTGTGTTAAGGGAAGAAACTTTAAGGAAGAGTATGTAACTCCGTTTTAACAATAACAACAAAAATTAGATCAAATATAAAATTTAGTATAAGGTCTATTCAAGCCGGGCGTGGTGGGGCATGCCCATAATCCCAGTACTTGGGAGTCTGAGACAGGAGGATCGCAGGTTGGAGGCCAGCCTCAGCAACTTAGTGAGACTTTGTTTCTAAATAAAAAGGGCTGGGAGTGTAGCTCGGAGGTGGAATGCCCCTGAGTTCAAACCCCAGTCCCCTCCTCCTTAAAAAAAAGATCTATTCAACATTATCTTATTTAAAAATCTATACTTACTTGTTTACTTTGAAATTTTAAATACAAATTTGTGCCTGGAAGGAAGGAACTGACTTTATTCTTTCTCCATTTTAAGTACACATAGCATGTTGTTTCACTATAGAGTGTGAAGCATATGAACAAGTCATGCCAGTTACAAGGACAAGCTTTCCATGTCAGTTTCTAAATTATGATGTGAATGAAACAATTTATTTCTGTCTCATAAAACTGTCCAGGGCATTACCACCAGGGATAGCAGGTTTGCGCTACAGAAGCCTCAAACGCCTGCACACCTTTTGGGGACCCTGAGGAAGCAATCCCCATCCTCTTCATTCAAGATGAAGCAAGATTCATTCATTCATTCATATTCGCCAGAGGGACAGCCAGGTGTGGTATCTACTCACTGAGCACGAGGGACAAAGTGCTGAAGAATAATGGGAAAGAGCACACCAGCTGTCTCAAAGGAAGGTTCCTCATGGCATTTCTCCTTGTATTCCATCGGTTAGGGCTACATGGCTCTTCGACTCTGTGGGCAGCTGGAGAATGCAGTCTATATCCTCGGACAACATGTACCAGCAAAAAATAATAACTATGGAGGAAGTGGGGAGTTACTGCGAGACACATAAGATATAGGACGAGGTTTTGCTTCTGTTGTCAAGTGGCCATCATGTCATCACTGAAATGTGTATTGCTTTGATATCTTTGGATTAAATAGGTTAGTTCCTCCTATGCAGTGGGCAAGTCTCACTATTCCATCATGGGTAAGGATCCTAAGTGGAAATCACTTCTAATTTAGCATCAGCATCCTTTTTATTCAAAAGACTTTTTGGCAGAGTCAACTTCTTCCAAACTGAGCCCCTGTCCTCACCTTTACCACCTAAACCTGTTCCTTCAGAGCCTTCCTTGTCTCAGTTACAGGCAATTACACTCCTCCCATTGCTCAGCCCCCAAACCTTAACACTATTCTTGTGACTATCTCCTTCTCCTCCTCCTCCTTCTCCTCCTTCACCTTCTCAGGGAGAATGTCCCTGGCCACTCTAGTTTTTTTAAATTGAGATGAGATTCACATAACATATAATTACTTTAAAGTGTGCATGCAGGTTATTCACAATACTATGCAACCACCACCTTTAGCTACTTCTTGAACATGTTATCACCTCAAAAGAAAACCCACTGTTCCCATGAAGCAATCACTCCCATGACGACTCTGGTTTTAAATTGCAGCCTTCACGCTTCTTATACTCTTCCCCTACTTTAGTTTTTTTCCCCCTGTGGAACTCTCCACTATTTTATTAGTTTCCTATATCTTATGTGACATCAAAGTACCCATAGGAGGTAGCTTAGAGCAACAGAAATGTACTATTTCAGGGTTCTGGAGGCTGGAAGTCTGAGATTCTGAGGGTTGTAAGAGACAGTCTGCTCCTTGTCTCTGTCCTAGCTTTGGCAGTGCGTTGGTTTTGCCATCCCTTGGTTTGTAAGTCCAACACCTGGATCTCTGTCTTCATCTTATACGTGTGTGTATCTGTGTCCAAATGTCCTCTTTTCATAGGGACACCAATCCTATTGTCTTAGAGGCCTACCATACTCAATTCTGACCTCACTGTACCCTAATGATTTCCATAACAACCCTGTTTCCAAATAAGGTACTGGGGGTTAGGACTCCAACAAATGAATTGGGGGGAGGCACAATTCAATCCATAACACCATTCAACATAATACATATTTTATTCATAGTACTCATTGTCTATTTCTCCCTAGTTGAATATATCAGTTTTCAGGAGGGCAAAGATGGTCCATTTCTCAATATACTGATATAATTAATGAAAATCCAGCTAGAACAGAAACTCCTTGAAGACAGGGAATCTGTCACTGTTGAATCACTATCACCTATAACCGTGTGCCCAGTAAGCACTCAATAAATATTTGTTGGATGAACCAATGACATTTCGATTGTTTATTTATTTTTGTGGTACTGGGTATTAAACCCAGGGGCATTCTAACTCCGAGATACACCCCCAGCCCTATTTTTTATTCTTTATTTTGAAACAAACAGGGTCTCACTAAGTTGTGGAGGGCCTCACTAAGTAGCTGAGTCTAGCTGTGAACCTGTGATCCTCCTGTCTCAGCCTCCCAAGTACTAGGATTACAAGTGTGCGCCATCACGCCTGGCCCAATGACATTTAGAATCAGATGGACCACGCTTGGCTTTATTTAATAGACTATGATAAGCTGTCAATGTAATAGTCATTTATGGAGGAAAAAAGAGGAACATTAGTCTTTTTAAAAATCAGGACTTAAGAAGTATATTTTTACTGGAAGGAAATATTCTACTATCTTTACTCATGACTGTTAATCATGATATTAAATGACTAATAAGCCAGAAAAACTAGTATTATTACCTTAACTCTCCTAAGTTTCCAGAGATAAAATTTTCTACATTTCCATGGATGAATCACTTCCTTGTTTGTGCTGTATTTATATAAGTTTCAAAATACCAGTTAGACAAACTCTTTTTGACAGTAATTTCAAAACAAACTTCTTTTTAGAATAAATGTAGGCAAAGTATCTTAGTTCATCTGGAGGGAGGATAATATACTCTAGACACAAAATCTTGTCTAAATTCACAAGGGCATTTTTCAGAAAAACAACATTTGTGCTTGGTCACACTGGGGAAAAGGAGGAGAGGGAGAGAAAATATTTTTGATCACCAGAAGAAGGTCTTGTATGATAATGTGGGAGACATAACAAAATTCAAAAAGCTAACCATTAAAATCGGCTAGAGAACAAACTGCTTAGCGAGGACCCAAGAAACTCGCTTGATGGAGGCGAGTGGGCAGCAGATGGCGCTGTTCCGTCTTGACCAGGACTCTGAGCAGCCACTTGGAAACAAACTACTGCGAAAGACAGGATCGTCCCCCTTTTTTAGCACCCTAATTTAGAAAAGTGACCTAGACTTAAAACTTCCTTTTATGGAGGTATGCCTTTCTCCTAGCACTTTATTTGCACAAAAACTAACTGAACAAGGGCATTATATTCATGACTAAAGCCTAGAAATATTACCTGAAGTGGGAGATAAAGATGGGAAAATGGGCTACAGCTTGTTGTGGACTTGTTTTCTCCCCAGGCCTAAAAGGTTCATGCTTAATTGGTTGGCATTTAATTAATTCAAGCCAACAAAAAATGTTTAGTGCTTTTGACACACCCAGCACATTTATAGGTACAGAAAACCTAAGGCATGGTGGCACATGCCTGTAATCCCAGTACTTGGAAGGCTAAGGAGGATCACAGGTTCACAGCCAGCTTCACCAACTTAGTGAGGCCCTCTGCAACTTAGTGAGACCCTGTTTCAAAATAAAAAGTAAAATAGGGCTGGGGGTTGTAGCTCAGAGGTAGAATGCCCCTGGGTTCAATCCCCAGGACCACAATAAATAAATAAATAAAAACCCTAAGGTGAGAACATGTCTGCTTTGTGCAGAGACTTCAGCAAGGAGGCTGGTGTGGCTGCAGTGGAACGAGCAGGGAGAGCCCATGAGGTCACAAGGTAAGGTCGAGAGCTGATCATGGCGCGCGTCGGCCTTCAAGCAAAGGCATAGCAAAACCTGCTTCGGTTTTTAAAAGATCATGCAGTCCTGTGATGAGAAGGGCAGACTTCAGAGTGCCAAAGGTCGAAAGTGGGAGACTACAGTCATCAGGCAGAAGTGACAGGGGCTTCGGCAGCTAGCAGTGGAGGCAGCTAAGGAGGGATCGTCCATGCACATCTTGATGTTAGAGTGAACAGGGGTTTTAACTTAATTTAATTTAATTATTTTATTTTATTTTTCTGATGGATTTGGTGTTAGATGTGGGAATAAGAGAGGTGTCAAAAAATAAGACTGAGGTTTTCTCCCTGGTTAGCTAGAATGCTGGGAAGACTGTGGGAGGAAGGACTTTTAATCCCTGTATCGGGAGAGACTGGCGCAGAGGAGATGGTCTAGAAGGTAGTATAACCTGCGCTAGATGGAAGGAGCCTGGACTCGCAGGGGCAGTAGATGTGGGAATAGGGAGAAGGACAGCAAAGAGAGGCAGAGTGTCCAGGGCTTAGTGGCTGGATAGATTTGTAGGGTAAGAAAGAGATAAAATGCTTGTGTTATGGCTGGGTAGTTAGCGATTTTAGGAAAAGAAAAGGGATGAGTTGCAGACAAAGATTTTTCTCCTCTGTGTATATATTTGTATATTCCTTCTGCAAATCTCTTTCATTCTATAAAATGAAACAGAAATCTTTGTAACATTTCTTTTTAAAAATACACTTTATTGTAATTTAACATCATAGTGAGGTTCAGAATGATAGGAACACACACACACAGCACTCGGTGAGCTTCCCTCCGGATCCCGCCCCTCCCTCCTCTCCCCCTACATATTATTGAGATTGGTATTGATAACTTTCTGTATGTATATAGCAACATTTCTGTAAAGTCTCAAGGTCAAGGGAAGAAACTGGAAAACACCTGTGAGAATATAATTGTGTCTTTTCTGTCAAAGGAGGTAGTTTCACTTAAACGGCCATTTTGTAACCTGGTAGGGACTTATATTCCTTCCCCAAATTAACATCTCTTAAGAGATTGCAGGTGTCGACCCTCCCCCATCTCCCCCTGTAGCTGACCGGGAAGAATGTGAAGCTGTAACTTCGACCAATAGGAGTTCAGCGCAGGAGGAGCCTTGCGTTAGGGATATAAGACCCACTGGGTTCTTTGTGTAGCGTGCTCTCTCTCATATCTGGGAGCACCCTTTTTTGCAAAAAAGTAAAATCGCCTTGCCAAGCAATTTTTGAACACATGCTGTTTCTTTAGACGCTGTAAAAAGTTATTTCTAACATACCCTACAAGGTTTAAGAGAAGAACTCGGAAACTATCTTTCCCTCATTCCATTATGATTCTGTTTTAAATTGATTGATTCTTAGTTGACAAAAATTGTGTAGATTTATGGTACAATATGATGTTTTGAAATACATTTACATTGTGGTATGGCTAAATTGAATATATGCATTATCTTGAATATTTAATCAGTTTTCCTGATGAGAGCACTTAAAATCTTGGTGGCACACAACTGTAATCCCAGTACTTGGGAGGCCGAAACAGGAGGATCGCAGGTTTGAGGCCAGCCTCAGCAACTTAGCAAGATCTTCCTTGTTTCAAAATAAAAATAAAAAGGGCTGGGCATGTAGCTCAGTGGTAGAAAGCCCTTGAGTTCAATCCCCAGTACCACACACATTAAAAAATCTTCAGGAATACAATAAATTCTTATTAATTATAGTCTCATGCTGTACACTAGATCTCTTGAACTAATTCCTCTATGTAACTAAAGTATTGTATCCTTTCCCAACATCTCTCCAATGCCCAGCCCCAGGTAACCACCATTGTAGTGATCTGCTTCTCTGAGTTTGACTTTTTTAGATTCCATTTGGTATTTATTTATCTTTTTATTTATTTATGAGTCCATTTGGTATTTATTTATCTTTCTCTGGCTGATTTCACTTAACACATGCCCTCCAGGTTCATGATTGTTGTTGCAAATGACAGGATTTCTTTCTTCTTAAAGGCTGAATTGTATCACATTGCGTGTGTGTGTGCGTGTGTGTGCATGTATGTGTGCGTACATGTGTGTGTGCATGTGCACATGCGCATGTGTGCACGTGTGTGTGTATGTGGTTGTAGGCATGTGTGTGTGTGTGCATTTGTGTGTGCCTGTGTACATGTGTGTGCATGTACGTGTGTGCATGTTCATATGTGTGCATGTGTGTACGTACGTGTGTGTGCATGTGAACCTGTGTGGATGTTTGTGTGCGTGCATATACGTGTGTGTAGGTGTGTGGGCAGTCCGTGTGTGTGCGTGCGTGCATGTGCATCTGTGTCTGTGTGTGTGCGTGTGTGTGCATGTGTCTGTGTGCGTGTGTGCATGTGTTTGTGTGCGTGTGTGCATGTGTGTGAGCACACGTGTTTGTGCATGTGTGTGCATATGTGTGTGCATGTGTGTTTGCATGTGTGTGTATATTTGCGTGTGTGCACGTGTATACACAGATGTGTGTGCATGTGTGCCCGCTTATATGTGCACATTTGTGTGTGCATATGTGTGTGCGTATATGTGTGTGAGAGTATTTGCACGGTTGTGTGTGCATGTGTGTGTATGTGCGCATGTGTGTGCACATATACATGGGCATGTGTGTATGTGTGCTGTGTGTACATATGCATGTGCATGTGTATTCCGTTCGTGTGCATGTGTGTGTATTCCGTGTGTGTGTGCGTGCGCGGGTGTGTATATTCCATGTGTGTGTGTGTACATTTGTGTCTGTGTGTGTGCTTGTACATGTGTAAATTTGTGTCTGTGTGTGCATGCACACGTATGCATTCCTGGCATATGCGCGTATATGTACGCATGTGTGTCTGATTGTGTGTGCGTGCATGTGTGTTTTCTTTTTTGCGCACGTCCGTGTGCATGTGTGTCCGCACACGTGTGTGTATTCCGTGTATGTGCATGTTCGTGTGTCTGTGTGTGCTACCTGCTATGTGTATGTGTGTGTGCGCATGTATGTGCCTGTGTGTGCATGTGTGTGCACGCATGCGTGAGTATGTGTGTGTTTGTTTGCATGGGTGTGTGCGTGCTTGTACACATGTGGGGGGTTGCGTTTGTGTGTGCATGCATGTGTGTGTGCATATAAGTGTGCGTGTTCATGTGTGTGTGCATGTGTGTGTGTGCTTTTTACATGAGTGTGTATGTGTGCGGGCATGCTTGTGTATGCGTGTGTGCGCGCCTGTGTATATTTGAATGTGAGTGAGCATGTGTGTGCATGTATGCGCACCTGCGTGTATGTGTGCATGTATGTGTATGAGCGCATGTGTGTGCTCATGTGTGTGTGCATGTTTGTGTGTGCATATGGGAGCAAGTGCGTGTGCATGTGTGTGTGCATGAGTGCTTGTGCATGTGTGCGCGTGTTTGTGCGTGTGTATGTGTGTGTAGTCGTGTGAGTGCATGTGTGTATTCTGTGTTTGTGTGTACTCCGTGTGCGTGCGCGTATCCGTGTGTGTATTAGGTGTATTCCATGTGTGTGCGTGTGTGTATGTGTACGTGTGTGCATTTGTGTGTGTGCGCAAGTGTTTGTGCATGTGTGTGAGTGCATGTGCGTGTGCACACATGCGTATGTGTACACGAGTGTGTTCATGTACATGTGGGTGTACGCGCACGTGTGTCTGTGTGCTTGAGTGTGTGTGCATGTTTTGTACATGTATGTGCTTGTGTGTGCATCTGTGTGTGCGCTCGCGAGTGCATGTGTGCACGTGCATGTGTGTGTTCATGCGTGTGTGTGTGCATGTGCGTGCGTGTTTGTGTGTGTGCATGTGCATGTGTGCATGTGTGTACGCACATATAAATGTGTGTGTGCATGTGTGTGCATGTATTTGTACATGTGTTGTGCGCATGTGCATGTGCGTGTGTTCATGTGTGTGTTTATGCATGTGTGTGCATGAGCATGTGTGCATGTGTGCATGTGTGTGCACGTGTGTGAAAGTGTGCATGTGCCTGTGTATGCATTGGTGTTTGCATGCGTGTGGATGTGCGTGTGCATGTGTGTGTTTTTGTTTGCATGTGTATGCTTTTTATGTGTGTGTTTTCTAATGCGTGTGTGCATGAGTATGTATGCATGTGTGTGTCCGTGTGTGACTGTGTGTGCGTGTGTGTGCATTGTTGTGTGTGCATGTGCGTGTGCGCATGTGTGTATGCGTGCATTTGTGTGTGCATGCATGTGCGCGCGTGCATACGTGTGTCCATGTGTGCATGTGTGTGGGCATGTGTGTGTGCATGTGTGTTTGTGTGTGTGCATGTGTGTGTTTTTGTGTGTGCACACGTGTGCATGTGTGTGCGTGTCCATGTTTGTGTTGCATGTGTGTGTGCGTGTGTGTGCGCGTGTGAGTGTGTGTGCGTGCGTGCCTATGTGTGCATGTGTTTGTGCGTGTGTGTGTGCGTGTGCATGTGTGTGGATGTTTGTGTGCGCGCGTGTGTGTGCGTCCGCGTGTGCATGTGTGTGTGCATGTTTGTGCGCGTGTGTCCATGCGTGTGCACTCGCATGGTTTTGTCCACGTATGTGTACATGTGTGTTCATGTGTGTGCATATTTGTGTGTGTGTGTGCACACAAGCATGTGTGTGTGTTCCGTGAGTGTGTGTATTCCATTCATTCATTAATGGACACTTAGGTTGATTCCATACCTTGGCCATTGTGAAATACACAGCAATAAGCTGGGTGTGGTTGCCTTACTCCTGTAATCCCAGTGCTTGGGAGTCTGAGACAGGGTGATCGCAGCTTTGAGGCCAGCCTCAGTGACTTAGTGATGCCCTCAGCAACTTAAGTGAGACCCTGTTTCAAAATCAAAAAGTAGGGCTGGGGCTGTAGCTCAAAGGAAGAATGGCCCTGGGTTTAACCCTAGTACCACCAAAACCAGAAAATAAGATCTCAGCAATAAACATGGGGATATAGGTACCTCTTTGGCATACTTATTTCATTTCCTTTGTTTTTTTTTTTTTTTTTTTTGCAGTACCGGGGATTGATCCCAGGGGCGTTCTACCTCCGAGCTACGCACCCAGCCCTATTTTTTATACTTTATTTTGAACCGGGTCTCACGAAGTTGCGGAGGGCCTCACTAAGTAGAGAGTGAGAGAGAGAGAGACGGAGAGAGAGAGAGAGAGAGAGAGACAGAGAGAGAGACAGAGACAGAGAGCTGAGGCTGGCTGCGAACCCGGATCCTCTGGGCTCCGCCTCCCAGGTACTGGGATTACAAGCCTGTGCCACCACACCTGGCATTTCCTTTGGATATAACCCAGTAGAGGGAGTGCTGGGTCATGTGGTAGTTCTATTTTTAATTTTCTGAGTAACCTCAGTAGTGTTTTCGGTAATGACTGTCCTACACTGGGAATATTTAAACTCTCACTTGAGTCATGTTCATTTTCATTATTGTAACCAGGAAATTCATGTTGCTTTTTAAAATGAAACAGCTTTTGGAAATGAGTAACATAGGGAATGCATTTTCAATCAAAGAAGCAGGAAGCCGCTCCAGACCAGCTCTGCTGGGAAGGAGGCGACAGCCCATCCCCACCGGCACTCAGGCATTTGCCCCTTCGATTCGATGTGTACGTTTGCAAAATACCATCTGCCTTTCTAATATGCAATTTCCTTGCAATAATTGGCAATGTCAATGTCTGAATGTGAGACAGAATGAGGTTGACATTCTACTGACATTTATAGACATTACCAATAAAGGGGGGCTCCTGTTTATTAGACACATTTCCAATTTAAAAGGTTTTTTACAATTTAAATTATAACAAAAGGTTATCATATTAGTTATTATTCAGCACATATTCACACCTACTCTGTGAGCATGTAATCAGGCACAGTTACAAATGT
>PVJS01029900.1:12500-24463 GCA_004027185.1 Glis glis
CAGCTTCTATCAGAAGCCATAGAGGGATATTTTAGAGATTGTTTCTGATTAAAATCTGTGCTATTATATACCATGCTGAAGATTCTACAACATTGTGTGAAATATAAATGTTCTTAAATTTATTTGAGTTCTAATTCTAAGTTTATATGAGTTCTCCTGATCTGAAATAAGTGGAAGATAATCTATTTTCTTAGTTCTAGAGCAAGGCAGTAGGGTTTTGAAAATCTCAAAACTTTTCTTAAATTTTAAAATAATTATAGATGCGCAGAAGGTTATGAAAACAGTGCAGATGGGTCCTATAGGCCCTTCACTCAGTTTCCCCCAGTGTGTTTTTTAAATTTTTTTATTGGTGCATTGTACTCATACATCTTGATGGGTTTAAGGGTGGTAGAAATATATATGCACACATCGGTCAATTAGCCCTCCCCCAATTCCCACCCCCATTCCCTCCCCTTCCCTCCTTCTCATACTTAGCATAGTAGTTGACTTTGATAAATTTGTGTATGTACATCCTGAGCATTGGGTGTTTCTCTCTTCCCCCCTCCCATCTCTCTCAGTTAACACAGTCACAGTACAATATCAAAGCCAGGAATTTGACACGGGTACAGATGCGTTAGGTAGTTCCACATCATTTTTGTCACATGCATGGATTTGGGAAACTGCCACTAAAGTCAAGCTACAGAGCAATTCCATCACTACAAAGATCCCTCCTGTGCATTTGAATTAAACTTGCCCTTCTCTCCCCCTCCCCCAGCATACCCAGTATTTGGCAACCACGAACCCATTTTCCATCTCTACAGTTGTGTCACCTAGAAAGTGTTATTTAAATAGAATCATACAGCATATGATCTTTAGAGCTTGGCTTTTCCACTCAGCGCGATGCACTTGTGATCCATGCAGGTCATTGCATAGATCAATCAATAGCTTGTATCTTTTTATTGTTGAGTAGTATCCCATAGTAGGAATGTAATAATTTGCTTAACCATTCCTCTATCAAGGGACATTTTGGTTGTGTTTGGTTTCTAAGGGTTACAAATAAAGCTGCTATGAACAATTATGCACAGGTTTTTGTGTGGGCATGTGTTTTGTTGTTGTTGTTGTTTTGCGTTACTGGGGATGGAACCCAGGGGCATTCTACCTCTGAGCTCCACCCCCAGCCCTATTTTTTGTTCTTTATTTTGAAACAGGGTCTCACTAAGTTGCGGAGGCTGGCCACGAACCCGGTTCCTCCGGTCTCAGCCTCCCAAGTACTGGTATTACAAGCGTGTGCCACCACGCTCGGCTGGGCATGTGTTTTTATTTCTCCGGGATGAATGCCCAATAGTGCAATCACCAGGTCATATGGCAAGTGCATGTTTAGTCTTTTAAAGAAACTACCAGATGATTTTCCAGAGTAGCTGTGCCATTTTATGAGGAATGATAATTTTTTAAAGGGTCAACTCAAGATTCCTTTTTAAGCTGGGAAGAGCTGTAACACCACATTCCTGGAACAACTTATTGGGTCTCTTTTTCCCTAAGGCATTTGTTTGCCAAATCATCCCCTTCCTGTCCCTTCTCCCCCCACACTGCAGTAGGCTTATTCCTGATGCATGGTGAAAAAATAGACCAATTACTGCCAAGAGCAACATTCTTAGCTCTATGTTCTTTGGGCCAAAGTGAGTCAGTTATCTTAAGAAAAGACATTGCCCTGATAAAATCTGGCCCGGATGTAGCTGAGAGCCTCCAGATCGCCCATTCTCCTAGCCTCTGCTCTCTCAGTGTCTCCCACAGTTAATCCCTCCACACCCAGCACCTATGTTTGTCATTTTGGTTCTTCTGTTTGCACCAGGATGTGTTTAAATACTATCTCCACTAGTGGAGAGTCTCCAGCTAGAATTGTTTAATGCTTACTCCTAACCATTGACCTGCTAAAGTCCCATCTTCTTGATCAACTCACTGCTTACTGGTTCATTGTGTTCAAGTCTCAGTGCAGATGGCACCTCCTCTGAGAGGTCTTCTCTAATTTCTTCACCCAAACACCATTCCCTGTGCTCTTATCTGGCTTTATTTTTCTTTGTAGCCTGTATAACCAGGGACCCTGTGTGGTTCACTGCTATTTCCATGGGCCTGAGAGGTGCCTGGCACATCACAGACACTAGTGAATAAGTCAACAGAGATTTTACAATGTCTTACTAACTGATATATAATTTTTATACTTTTATTATTGCATTGTAATATACACTATAGTGAGGTTCGACGTGATACGAGCGTACATGTACACAGCACTCAGTGTGCTTTTCTCTGGATGCCACTTCACTCCTCTCTGCCCTGTAAATATTAGTGAGATTGGTAGTGATAACATTCTTTTATGGATATAGCATTATTTGAACTGTTTCCTTCATCCATTCTCCTTTTTTCCCTCCCCACCTCTCTTCCTCAGTCCCCTTCCAATATTCTACTGGTCTCTCTCCTTATTTATCTAAAGTCCCTTTTGTTTCCTATTTTCTCTCTAGTGTCCACAGATGAGAGAAAACATACAACCCTTGACTTTCTGTGACTGGTTGATCTCACTTAGCATAGTATTTTCTAGTTCTATCCAGTTTCCTGCAAATTACATAACTTTGTTCTTTATGGCTAAGTAAAATTCCATTTTGTTTATATAACCACATTTTTACCATCCATTCATTTGTTGATGGACACCTATGTTGGTTCCATAATTTGGCTATTGTGAATTGTGCTGCTATGAACATTGATATGCATTTATCAATATAGTATTCTGGCTTTAATTCTTTTGGAAAGATACTGAGGAGGGGTATAGCTGGGTCATATGGTGGTTTTTTTGAGAAAGGGCCATACTGATCTCCGTAAGTGGTTGTATTTACAATACCACCGAAAAGTTCCTATTTCCCCACATCCTCTTGTGGCCACTTTCTTACCTCTAAAGTTTATCTTTCACTCACAAGACTAAAGTTATCATCCCAAAATATGAGTGGAATCAGCTCACTCCCCTCAAAACCTTTAAATGGTCCTTTATTATTATTATTATTTTATTTTTATTTTTTTTTAGTAAAGTCGGGAAATGTTTAGAATAGCAAATAAACTCTTCACAATCTATCTATCATATGATTTTCTGGTGCCATGCATGATTTCTCACATGTCAAGTTTGTTAAGCAAAAAATACAGGAGGCCATTGTTTTGGACTGAGCTTCTGCATTTGGTCCCAAGAGACCAGAAAAGAACAAGATGGAGCCACTCATGCTAAAAGCCATACAATCCAACTGAAACTCTCACAGAGCAGAGAGATCTCAAAACAGACTAGTCTTTCCTGAAAATAGAAGGTTCCAGTCTACCTGGTTCTGATCTACCTGAAAAGGAGGTCCCCTCTGCTTTAACCCTTACCAAAAAAGCAACCTGAAGTAACCTGATATTAACCAATCACCTTTCTTCTATTATTTTTCTGTTTCTATGTTCCACCTTATAAGACCCAGCGCTCTCCCACTGCCTGGTGGGAGCTCACATTCTAGTTTGTAGAATAGGGGCTGCCCATTCATGAATTGCAAATGAAAACCAATTAGATCTATAACTAAATTTGTCTTTTGACAAATTTTAGTCTTCTCTCCTTGGATTCATCCTCGTTCAACTTTATCATTGAAATCAAGAGTTGTTTTTTTTTCCTCCCCATTTATCTAGGAATTTTGAGTTCTAATTTTCATTTTCTTTATGGTAACATTTTTTTTCTGACAAGTTTTTTTTTTCTTATTTTCTCTTAGAGTTTCTTTGTTTGGATGCTCTGCTTATGTGTACTTAAATATACTGGGGTTTTAAGATTCCTGCTGCATGAGGGAGGATGCGGGGTAGTTCTTCAAATTGCTCTTCCCAGATTCTACCATTTTTGGTGATGCAGAGATGAATGATTTCTTCAAAAAACAGGGCCTCGCTGTGGCTCTCACCTCTTTTGGCTCTCACAGGGGTAAGACTAGTGATGGCTTTGAGTTATTACTAATGAGAAGCATAGACATTGCCTCTTCCCCTTTTTAAATGTTTTTTGTTGTTGTCATTTTTGTTGTCTGTTTAGTTTGGTCACCTCGGTCCTCCTTGGGCCCTTCCTCTGCTTTTTTCTTCTGTGTTCTCAGTTATTGCTCCCAGTACCCTCTCAGTGCTGCTGCTCAGTGCTGCTCAGCGCCTGGCTTCCCGATCAGGACAGAACCACTCGTTTTAGGAGTGAGTGTCTGCAGTTTCTGATATTGGTCACTCCCTGTTCCTCTTCTCCCATTCTTCCCAGCGCTATGTCTGCACCAATGTGACTTCTTAGGTTCACTCTTCAGATCTAGATATTTTGACTACACCTCAATGCAACTTGTAATTTTTGCACTGTCATTTTGCTGAGGATATAGTTTGTACTTTTTGTTGTGGTTGATATTGTTGTCATCCTTACTGATCTGTATGATTTCCAGGAAGAGGAGTGAGAAGATCAAAACTATACTGCTGCCATCTTCCTACCCAATTTACCTCATTTAAAGGATTATGTTTAGTCAGGCATGGTGGCACTCCCCACCTGTAATCCCAGTCCTTGGGAGGCTGAAACAGGAGGATCACAGGTTCAAGGACAACCTCAGCAACCTAGTGAGACTCTTAGCAACCTAGCGAGACCCTCAGCAACCTAATGAGACTCCGTTTCAAAAACAAAAAATAAAAAGGGCTGGTGTGAAGCTTGGAGGTAGAATACTCCTGGGTTCAATCCCCAGTACCACAAAAAATAAATAAATAGATAAATAAAAATTAAAAAGGCCAGGCATGATGGCATACCTTTGTAATCCCAGTACTTGGGAGGCTGAGACAGGAGGATCTCAGGTTTGCTGCCAGCCTCAACAACTTAGTGAGGCCCGTTGCAACTTAGTGAGATCCTGTTTCAAAATAAAAAATTAAAGAATAGGGTTGGGGTGTAGCTCAGAGGTAGAATGCCCCTGAGTTCAATCCCCAGTACCACAAAACAAATAAACAAAAAACTATGCTTTAGTCTAGGAATCATGTTCTTCTTACTAATTTGGGGTTAACACATCCTTTCTTATGTGAAATGAAGATAGATAAGAAGACCAGAGTTTTCTGATTTTTTAAATGACTGATTTGGAAAAACAAAACCTAAGAACTTTGTGGTTGTCTCTAATATTTTTTTGAAATGTTACTGGCCTACAAACCATTAACGTCCAAAAATTACTGATATGTGTTTGTATATCTATCTAGATATACATCTACCATCTATCATCTTCTATCTCTATTACCTACTTTCCTATTTATCTATAAATCTATGTATTTCAACAAATATTTACTATGCTCTTCATACTCATCCAAAATACAAATGGAATATAGAAATTAAAAAGATTCATTTGGTGGCTTCAAGGAACTTAAAAGCTAGGGGGATCATAGATAAGTAAACTAGTCTATAAAATGAGGACCAGATTTATATATGTAACACTCTATAGCAAAGCAGAGAAAGGAAGGACTTATGATCTCTAGATAAATGGAAAAGACTAGAACTACATTAGGATGAAAGTGTGGCATAGTCAGAGAAAGCGAGTGAACCAGAGAGGCTGGGCTGGGAGGTGGATGAAAGTCATGTATCATGCTAGAAAGATAAATTGTGAGGAGTTTAATTACTATTCTAAACAAATAAGGATTTTAATCAATAAGAAAAATTCCTACATAAATGGGGAAGACTAAAGAATTACTACCTATAATAACATAAACTGGTAATCAGTAATTGTCATACATTCATCAGTAACCTGTTAGACCATATGAAGATAAAGAAGCTCTTGTTTACAGTAGCCACAAAAAGGAAAGATAAAATATTTAGGAAAAACTATTTAGAAATAAGCAAAATATATGAGAAGAAAAATTTCAAATATTCCTGAAGGAAACAAAAGAAGATTTGAACCTTTGAGAAGTCATACAATGTATGTGTATAGTCAGACTCAACATCATAAAGACATCATTCTAAGTTAATTTACAAACTTAATCTAATTCCAATTTAAATATCAAGGTATTATTTTTATGGAACTAAAGAAGTTGATTTTAAAGTTCACAAGGGAAAATAATAAGACAACAGCTTCTGGAAAGGAAGAGCAATGATGGAGACTAAACTTTCAGGTATTAATATATACAATAATGCTTTGATATTTAAAACAAGGCAGTACTGGATCTGTCTGTAGACAGGTCAGTATAACAGAATAGAAAGTTCAGAAATTGACTCAAATAAATGTGGAGATTTATTCAGCTTATTAATAGTTAAGATAAAGTTTGATGGTTTAAAGCATGGTGCTACTGTACTGAGAGTTATCTAGACTAAGATAAAGCTGGATTTACATTTTATGTAAGGATAGGTTCCAAATGGATTAAGGACAGCGATATGGAAGTATATATATAATCTACATAGAAAGCCATATAAGTATTAGAAGAAAACATAAGCAGACTCCTTCCTATCCTGGTGTAGAAAAAGCCTGTCTAACTGTGACTTCAAATCCAGGATTCATGAAATTTGAAAATAGATAAGTTTGAGTACAACTATATATATATATAATCTATCTATCATTATCTATCATCTATCTGTCATCTATATGAGTTTTATTGCATGTCAAGAAAGATACACTAGGAAAACAAATGGAATCCTTGGAAAAAGTACTTCCAATTTCTATCAGAGACAAAGTGTATGTAAAAATCCCCTAGAAATTAAGAAGCAAAAAATGAGCAACCCTCTTATAAAGGCACACAAAGGACATGACTGCATATAGTATAGAAAACAACAATAACAAATGACCTTCAAATATGAAAAGAATGCTCCATCTAAACATAATTCAAAATGATACTTTGATGGTACTTCTTACCTATCATTAGAAAATGTCAGTTTTTATGTATATAACAGATATATTTCATACGGCCTGTGGCCAAGGGAAAAGTTATAATTGTCAGATAAAGGGCAATTGGACAATATCTATCAAAATTATAATAAGTTCACTTTGGGAAATCTGTTGCATAGCTGTGACTATGCATTTGTGAAATCCAAGCACAAGTTTATTCATTGAAACTGTCTGTAATAGCAAGAAATTAGAATCAACTAAGTAAAAGATGGAAGGATGAATTAAAGAAATGAGGAGCTGAGAGAATTAGAGACTAAAACTAGTCCATGGAAAAGTTTCAGAGAACTGAGGCACAATTGAAAAGGATGGGAAATTATTTCAACTATTTTCATAAAATATTGAATATTTTCAGAATGCTGTTTATACAATTGATTTTATCTCTTTGAAAAGGCAAGGTATCCATTCACTGTTTTTTGACTCTCACTTCTCTTTGCTTCTCTATCATTATCTGATGCTTTATGCACTACCCTGGCTCTCCATCTGGTATATAAGCATATCCCATACAATATCTAGCATATGGACAATTTAAAACTTAAATAAATGACTTTCAAAAATCATGTTTACACAAAAAGTCATATATTGGGAAGTTTCACTTCTACTGTTAATTCCATTCTCCTAATTCCACACACAAGAACCACTTTCATTACCATGAACCATATCATAAAAGGCTGGTCACTGCTGTTGTTGAAATAGCTTCTTTCCCAATGAACTTCTCCGGAAAAAATATTTTCCTAAGTGTCAAGTATTGTAACTTCCCACCTCAGAAAAGTTTAACTCATCTTAGTATTTGGAATCTTCTTCCTTGGTTTTTTTTTTTTTTTTGCGGTACCGGGGATTGAACGCAGGGGCATTCTACCTCCGCGCTACACCCCCGGCCCTATTTTTTATCCTTTATTTTGAAACCAGATCTCACGAAGTTGTGGAGGGCCTCACTAAGTAGAGAGAGAGAGAGAGAGAGAGAGAGAGAAAGGAGAAAGAGCTGAGGCTGGCCGCGAACCCGGATCCTCTTGTCTCTGCCTCCCAAAGTACTGGGATTACAAGCCACACGCCTGGCCCTTGTTTTTTTTTAATTGAGGTGAAATTTGTGAATAAAATTAACCAATTTAAAGTGTGCAGTTTGGTGGCCATTAGTACATTTATAACGTTGTACAATAATAGTTATTATTTTTATCTAGGTCCAAAACATTTTCATCACTCTGAAAGAAAGCCTATTAAGCAGTCATTCCCCCTTCTCCCTTCTCCCTGGTCCCTGGCAACCACTAATATGTTTTCTGTCTCTTTGGATATATTTATTCTGTATATTTCATATAAATGCAATCATACAATATATGACATTTTGTGTATGACTTCCTCCACTTAGCATAGTGTTTTTTGAGTTTTTCTGTTGTAGCATGCATCCATTCTTTATTCATTCTTATGACTGAATAATGTCCCATTGTATGAATGTATTGTACTACATTTTGTTACCTTTGCATAAGTTGATGGGCATTTGAGTTATTCTTATCTATTATGAATAGGGCTACTATGAACATTCACATTCAAATATTTGAGTACCTGTTTTCAACTTTTTGGGTTATAGACTGAGGAGTAGAACTGTGGGGTCATTTGGCAATTCTATGTGTTTAACTTTTTGAAGAACTGCCAAACTTTTTTCCACAGCATTTTACATTTGTACTAGCAATGTACAAAGGTTCTAATTTCTTCATATCTTTGCTAACACTTGTTATTTTCCCTTTTCAGACAAATTATAGTCACCTAAGGGGTGTGAAATGTGGTTTTGATTTGCATTTCCTTAATGTTTAATGATACTATCTTTTTATGTGATTTTTGGCCATTCCTTGGAGAAATATTTATACAATTTTATTGATTTTTTTAAAAATTGAGTTTGTCTTTTTGTTGTTGAATTGTGTACTTTATATATTCTGAGTCTTTATCAGATACATGGTTTGAATTTTTTTCTCCCATTTTGTATGCTGTATTTCATGTTTTTGACAATTCCTTTGATACACTGAAGTTTTTAACTTTGATGAAGTCCGATTTATCTATTTTTTCTTTTGTTGCATATACTTTTGGAGACATACTTATGGATCCAGTATCAAATCCAAGGTCATGAAGGCTTAACCTATGTTTTCTTGTGTTTTATAATTTCTGCTCTTCTATTTAGGTTTTTTATTCATTTGGCTTAATTTTTGTATATGGTGTGAGGTAGTAGTTCAACTTCATTCTTTTTTATGCAGTAACCCAGTTGAAGAAACTGTCTTTCTCCAGTGAATGGTTTTGTCCCCCTTGCCAAAAATCAATTGACCGTAGATGTATTGGTTTGTTTCTAGACCCTCAATTCTATGTCATTGGTCTAAATGTAATCTGTATGTCAGTACCATATTGTTTTGATTATCCAGCCTTTCAGTAAGTTTTGAAGTGAGAAAATGTGAGTCCCCTAATATTTTGTGGTACTGGGGATTGAATCCAGGAACATTCTACCTCTGAGCTACACTCCGAGCCCTTATTATTTTTTATTTGAAGTGGGGTCTCACTAAGTTGCCAAGGGCCTTACTAAGTTGCTGAGGCTGGCCTCGAGCCTGCGATCATCCTATAGGCATGCACCACCACACCCAGCTTCATGAGTTACTTTTTGAGAGTTAATTTCTAGAAGGAAAAATGGAAGGGGATCTAGCTGGATCACAAATTCAACTTTTCCCCGGCATTGTCTAAAAACTTTTGATTGTTCTGATTAATGTGTGGTATTCACAAACTGTGATTGAAGCATATATTGCTTTGAGGATCTTACAACTTATAAAAGGCTCTTACATAAGATCAAGCTTGTCAATTTAATTTATTAGAACTGATAAACCAAAATATCCCCTGAGCCTCTGCTGATATTGTTTTGATTACTAAATTTCTTAGATTGGTAAAATAAGAATTATGAAACTGCATGGCTCATTGCAAATTCTGAATTGTTACTCCTACTATCAGAACACATATTCTATCACACTGTTGAGTGCTATTTGTATGTTTGCCTCTTGTTCTCTGGCTGCCCCTCTCTTTTTCCTTCTCTGCCTTTTTGAGAAGAGAGCAATTTTTCAGATAAACAAATCCATTTGTTTCTGGTGGAAATTATAATTACTTTATGTGCATTGATAACTTTTGTAATCTGTGGTGTGTGGTGTGTGTGTGTATGTGTGTGTGTGTGTGTGTATTACTGGGGATTGAGCCCAGGGGCATCCTACCTCTGAGCTGCGCCCCCAGCCCTTTTTTATTTTTAAACAGGTCTCACTAAGTTGCAGAGGACCTCACTAAGTTGCTGAGGCTGGTCTTGAACCTGTGATCCTCCTATCTCAGCCTCCCATATACTGGATGTGTGGCACCATGCCCGGCTGAGATTTCATAATTTTAACTGGCTTTTTAACATTCATTTCTGCAAGATACTTTATGAAAAATTCAAAAAACCTATTTACTTTGAATAAAGAAGTCCCTCCAATACATCAACTTTCCTAAATCAAATTCAGTAAATGGATATTTTGTCTTTTTATATTACCACTTCTTTTAACAGTCTCTGATAACATGTGGTTAAGAAAAATTCTTCATATAATAGAATAGCTTCTGACCTTTTATTTTACTGTACTCTCAATACCATGTTAGATTTCATATACTATGGTGTGATATAGATTTATTTACAGATGATTAAGTCCTATTATCATTTCCAGACAATAATTCAGTGTTATAATCATTTCCATAGGTGAAGGATTTGACATTCAATGATCTTGTAAGAAATTATAGACATAGTAATAAAAATTACAGATTTTTCTTCAATAGCCCTAACTTTTAAAGTAGCCTTTGTTTACTTAAATTCTAACTCCAACCCCTAGGTATAGGGCATATTTAAGTAATACATCAAAAACTGTTCCTCCCAAACCAATCTACTTTCTATGGAAAAATATAGACACTGAAAAATATGAGTATGAATTAAAATAGACTTAAGAGGTAAAACCTAAATGCAGCAGGTGGACTTTAAATCCTAAGATGAACAAAGCAACTGTAAAAACTATTTGGAGGACATTATATGACTTTATATATAGACTGAATACTAAACACATAAATTATTATTGATAATAATTTTTAATTTGGTTAGGTACAGTAATAATATATTACTTATGTAGAAAAATCCTTACTTTCAGGAAGGCACACTAATTCAATTTGGATTTAAATGTCAGACAAAAATAGATGAAACAAATTTTGAAAATTGTAATAGTTCTTGTATCTTTGGGGATGGATATATTTCGAAATTTTTTATAATAAAGTTAAGAGATGGAGATTAAAGTATATGTAGTTGATAAAGAGGGAAGCAAATGACTTTTGGTGAGCTTTTTGTTGCTAGCTTTTATTATTTATTTTTAACATCAGAGGAGACTTATATTGAGAATCAGAAACAACTTCAGGTGACAGATCACTTTGGCTCTCCCTATCATTCAGTTGTGAACTTGAGGCATCTTGACCTAAATGAGCAGGACTCTAAGAATCAAGGCCATCAAAGCACTACTGAATCTTAGTCAAATATATATATTTTAAATGCAAATGACTTCTAAAACTAAAGTAATTGATGGCAAAATCTGGTGAGGATGCTGCCTTATTTTTGTTTATTCTTTCAAGGCAATGATGGAATATTCCACAATGGTTATGCTAGCAATCTCTCCTCTGTGGCTGTTGACCGTCTTCCATGGCTTGCTGCAGAACTGAAACCATGCTCAAGTACTGAGATATAGTAAGATGGTATTCTTCAAGATTTGTTTTCTGTCACAGAAATCACCAAGTCAAGAGGTGCAGTGTGCCTGCAGGCAGTCAAGTGCACAATTTCCGTGGAAATTGTGGAAATTTAGGAAGTAGGAAGCCAGGTGTGGTGGCGCACGCTTGTAATCCCAGTACTTTGGGAGGCGGAGACTGGAGAATCCGGGTTCGCGGCCAGCCTCAGCTCTCTCTCTCTCTCTCTCTCTCTCTCTACTTAGTGAGGCCCTCCGCAACTTCGTGAGACCCGGTTTCAAAATAAAGTATAAAAAAATAGGGCCGGGGGTGTAGCGC
>PVJS01029901.1:0-24462 GCA_004027185.1 Glis glis
TTTCCAGTGCGTTCTTTTTTTTTTTTTTTTTTTTTTTGCGGTACCGGGGATTGAATCCAGGGGCATTCTACCTCTGCGCTACGCCCCCGACCCTATTTTTTATACTTTATTTTGAAACCGGGTCTCGCAAAGTTGTGGAGGGCCTCACTAAGGAGAGAGAGAGAGAGAGAGAGAGAGAGAGAGCTGAGGCTGGCCGCGAACTCAGATCCTCTGGTCTCCTCCTCCCAAAGTACTGGGATTACAAGCATGCGCCACCACGCCCGGCCGATCGTACACATTTATACATTTATTCCTGAATGTATACTGAGTGCTTATTAAATGGGGTACACATACTCACCAATTAAATTCAGTTTCCTTTATTTAAAAAGTCTTAGCAAGCAACACAGTTGTATTAGATTGTATACAGTTATACATTTATTCCTGAATGTGTATTGAGTGCTTATTAAGTGAGGTAAACATACTCACCAAATAAATTCAATTTCCTTTTTTTTTTTTTTTGCGGTACCGGGGATTGAATGCAGGGGCGTTCTACTTCCGCGCTACGCCCCCAGCCCTATTTTTTATACTTTATTTTGAGACCGGGTCTCACGAAGTTGCGGAGGGCCTCACTAAGTAGAGAGAGAGAGAGAGAGAGAGAGAGAGAGAGACAGGGAGAGAGAGAGAGAGAGAGCGTGCGTGCGCGTGCGCGAGCTGAGGCTGGCCGCGAACCCAGATCCTCCAGTCTCCGCCTCCCAAAGTACTGGGATTACAAGTGTGCCATCACGCCCGGCTCAATTTCCTTTTAAAAAAAGTCTTAGCAAGCTAGCAAGGGAAGAATCCTTCCTTCCTTCCTTCCTTCCTTCCTTCCTTCCTTCCTTCCTTTCTTCTTTCTTTCAAGTCAGCTGAGGCTGGCTTCAAACTTGTGATCCTCCTGTCTCAGCCTCCTAAGTTCTGGGATTACAGGTGTGCACCACCACACCTGGCATGGAAAGGGCATTTCTTAATATGATAAAGAACCCGTGTCTCAAATAGTCACCTCCTGATGTGACCCTGAAGCATCACAGACATTCCCATTCGAGTGGGCGACAGGGTGGGGCTGACATCACTGTGCTTACTGGGCATTGTCCAGGGGCTGCTGGGCAAGGTGGTGACATGAAGTCCGAACACGAGGCCAAAGGAGTGACTCTTGTTCATTGCATCTACTCGATAAGGCTGTGTACCAAGAAAACCGACACCGACCAACAGCCGCGAAAACTCTAGAAGCCCCGAGAACTGTGCACACAGCATGCTAAATCCCCAGAGATGCTGGGTACATACAGCACCTAATGGACCAGCAGCAACCAGCTCTGCAGACGAGGGAAGACTGAGGCCTCCTGGACAGACGGAACAAAGAACACTGAGGACGGCTCTAGGAGCACCGAACAGGACCTGGATGGAGAGACGACCCTGTCCTGAGAGGCCATCAGAGACCTGCTTCCGCGGAGAGGCTGGACCTTCCAGCGGGCAAGGCCAGGTCTGCGGGAGTGGAGGAGCCTCCGGGAACAGTGAGTTCAGCTTTGATGTCCTGGTGTTCCTCGGCTTGCCAGAGCTCAGCTGGCAGAGCTGTTGCCCCTGTGCTGCGGGCCAGGTGGGCCGAGGGAGGGAAGAGGCTGCAGGCCTGCGGGGGGGGCGCCGAAGCCCTCTGTGGGTGGGGGCTGGGAGGGTGGGGTCGGAGCAGAAGCTGCTGGATTTTTCCAGTGAAGCCAGAAATTCAGATGGTTGATGAAACGTCCTGGATTTAAGTGTTCATGAGTAAGTCAAATTTAAAACACACCTCTGTGGGTCCAGAAGCACTTGGGAGAGGCTGAAGTTGGGGACCACACTGTTGCTACATGCTGAGGTCAACTCTCCTCCTCGGTCACGAGTTGGCCAGTGTCATTTGAGTTGTACCAAGTGCCACCAATTTGTCTTTTCTGAATGTCTTGAATGATGGAAATGTTCTGATGTTCATGTAGCCAAGGAACAATGGGGGTGGGGTGGATTTACAACATGCACAGCTGATTTCCTGCGTTGTTTATAGTTTCATCATAGGGGCTGTAGCCCCCCCCCACACCCCTGGAATCTGCAGGGCACACCCCT
This sequence comes from Glis glis, assembly GCA_004027185.1. Taxonomy (NCBI): domain Eukaryota; kingdom Metazoa; phylum Chordata; class Mammalia; order Rodentia; family Gliridae; genus Glis; species Glis glis. The sequence goes on from PVJS01029901.1 coordinate 2,098, forward strand.
CCCTCAGCGGCCAGGGCAGCTCTGAGACGAGCCTGGGAACATGGCTGTAGAAGCCTGGAGCTCTCTGATGTCGTTGGTGGCTGCAGTGGGGGACAGGTGTAACCAGCTCACCAGGGTCCCAGATTGTTTCAATCAGCTTTTTTGCCACTCTGACCAAAACACCTGAGAGCACAACTTAGAGGAAGAAAGGTTTATTGGAGGCTCATGGTTTCAGAGGTCGGTCCACGGTCAGCTGGCTCCAAGGCAGGAACCACAGAGGCAGTGTGTCCGGGTGGTAGAGGAGGAAAAACCCCTCGGCTCATGGCAGTGGGAAGTGGAAGGGGGGCGGGGACAGATACACCCCTCCAGCCATGTTCCGTCCCTGAACTAGGCTGCATTGTCTAACACATGGGCTTCTCCGGGGAACATTTAAAATCCAAATCATAACACAGACACTCCAGTGTGTAGAGGGTGCAGGTAGAGGGTGCGGGTGGTGGGCAAGCATGCCACAGGGTGTGTCTGACCTTTCTCCTGAACTCAGAGCCAGCTCCCATGAGGACGCAGGGTCAAGTTCAATCCTCTAGTAAGGTGAGTGGGGTGCATGAGGGGACAGGCAGTGGCAGTAGGGACCGCGGAGGTCTCGGTTGGGAAGTGTGTAGAGGTCTGGCAGGGGCTGGGAAACTACAGGCTGCAGATGAAACTCCTGGGGGTGCACAGAGCCACCCAGAGACCACCCACAAATGTTCTGCAGTCCCCATGCTGCTCCCTTAGCTGTTTGGAGAGGGCTCATTCTGTCCCATGCAGAAGTGGGTGGGAGGGTCTGTCCTGCCCCAAGCGGTCTCTGGAAGTCCAGGCGCCAGGGGATCTGGCTCCAGAGAGCTTGTGCGCATCTACTGCACACGGCCGAGGACCAGCGCAGAGCAGACGGCCACCAGGGCCTTCTCTAGCTGGGTTGACTCGGGCCGGCCACTCTGCTTCTGCATGGCTTTGCCCCTAGAAGATGTTCCTCGCCTCCTAAATGGCTTCGATGGTGACGTGAGAAGCTACATTTAATGCATCAGCAAATGCCACTGGAAAGATTAGACTTGCTGTTGAGTGGGACTGTGGGCTGTGCCGCTCTGGGAGGTGAAAGGCTCAGCCCCACCCCCCAGCTACTGTTGTGCGACTCACGCCCCCTCCAGATCCACAACCTCACAGTCCTCCCTGTCATTAGAAGTCTTATCTTGTCCCACCTGGCAGGTCTCACATGACATCTCATAGTAGTATTAATTTGCTTTTTTTTTTTTTGCGGTACTGAGGATTGAACCCAGGGGCATTCTACCTCCAAGCTACACCCCCAGCCCTATTTTTTATTCTTTATTTTGAAACAGGGCCTCACTAAGTAGCTGAGGCTGTCCTTAAACCTGTGATCCTCCTGCCTCAACCTCCCAAGTACTGGGATTACAAGCATAGGCCACCACACCTGGCTTAATTTGCATTTTCTAACTTGCATGGTGCTTACGCTAATAACCAGTAAATGTTTATCTGCCATTTGCATTTTTTCTGTGTAGTCCGCTTCTGTCTTTGTCTGCTTTTCTATTCTTGTTGATTTGTGAGAGTTCTTTACATAGTGTTGAGTCCTGTGTGTGGCAGCTGCATAAGCTATTATAAGTGTGGCTTGTCTTTTCACTTTCTTGTTGGTGTCTTGTCTTCTCCACGGTCACTTTAATCTCTTTTGCATCAAAACGTCGATTCCTCTGCAGTTACTTGTAAATATTTTAGTATGTATTTTTAAAATAAGGAGAATATCTAATGGATCATAATGAACAGAAGTTGTGGCCTTAATGGAGCTAAATTGATTAATCATTTTGCCAGGGTTCGTGGTTTTTGTGGCTCACTGTGAAATCCTTACCCACCTTGAGGTTATACAAATGACGTTCCTTTATTCTAAGTTTTAAAGTTTTGCCTTTCCCATCTAAATTTTAAACTGCTGAGATATGAGTTTTCGTGTCTGTTTGCTCTGACCTGTGCACCATCGGCGGAGGAAGGAAGGAAATGGCTCACGGCCATGTCATTTCCACAGTGGCTGGGTCCGTTCCTTGCTGGGCACTCTGTTCTCTTCCCTGGCCCCGTTGCCCATCCCTGCTCAAAACTGCCTACTCTTAAAAGATTATAACTTTGTATAAAGGCTTGTGGGCTGGCAGGGCAAGTCCTTCTACCTGTTCTTCGTTCATTAATTGGTTAATTTAGAAAATATTTACTGAGCCCCTCCTAAGTTGTGTTTATTACTGAGTTGAATTTCTTTGCGTGTTCCGAAAGCCAGTCCTTTGTCAGACATAACCTATTGTAAATATTTTTTCCAGAGGCCGAGGCCTGTCTTTTCATTTCCTTCGTGGTATTTTTCAAAGATCAGAAATTTTGTGGTTTTGATGAAGCTCACTGTAATCTTATCTTGAATAAGATTGTTTTATAGGTTCTATCTGATAAATCTTGCTTAGATAAAATGTCACCAAGACTTTCTCCTCTGTGATCTTCTAGAAGTTTTGAGGTTTAGACTTTGCATTTAGGCCTATGACCTATTTGATACAGTATCCGTATAATGTTGCTTATGGTGGAAGGTAATGGTTGAGTGTGGTTTTTCTTTTCCATGTGGCTATTGAACTATTCCACCACTTTTAAAGAAACACTGTCTTCTCCCCATTGATCGTCTTGGTGCTTTTCGTGAAAATCAGTCAACCACATATATAGGAGTTTATTTCTGGGCTCTCTCCCATCACACCAAAACCGCACTGTCTTGATTACTGTAGCTTTATAATGTGTTGAAATCAGGTAGAGCGAGTCTTTCAAATTTGTTCCTTTTTTGTTTTTTCCAATTTATTCTTTGGTGTTTTCTAAAACCACGTCAACATGCTTTTAACCATTCTACATCCTTTGCATTTAAACATAATTTTTATAATAAACTTGTCAACTTAAGAGAAAGCCTGAGATGACATCAAATCTATAGATCAATTTTGAGGAAATAATTCACATCTTAATAACACCGAATCTTTCAATTCATGAGCTCAATATACCTCTCCGTTTATTTATATCTTTAATCTCTCTCAGCAATGTTTTGTAGTTTTCAACTTATGAATCATGCTCATGTTTTATTAGATTTATTCTTAAGTCTTTCACGTTTGAAATACTATTGCGAAAGGTATTTTTAAACTTCAATTGGCAAAGTTCAAGTTGCTAGCACATAGGCCTGCGGTGGATGTTTGTGTCCCGTGTCTGGGCCAGGCTCCTTTGCTGGCTCTCGATACTCTGATTTATCTCTTTGTTCAGTGCACTGGCTGGGACTGCATGGGGAGCAGGCTTCCTCGTTTTAGCCCAGTCTCAGGAGAAGCATCCATTCTCTGCCCAGTGGCAAGGTATAACAGTGGGTTTTTCACAGACGCGGCTTACGGGTTGCTCAAGTTCTCATCTATCCTTTGTTTGATAAGAGTGTGAACAGCTCTTATAATGGGTGGATGTTGAATTTTTGTCTTATGCATTTGTGTTTCTGCATCTGAGATGATCTCATTATTTCTTTAGTCTGTTGATGTGGTAAATTATACTGGATGATTTTGTGTTTTGAACTAACCTTGCATTCTTGGAATAAATTGACATAGTCATGAAGTCGTATATACTTCATAATTTAAATTGGATTCCATTTGTTAATATTCTGTTAAGAAGTTTTGCACCTATGAGCCAAGCACGGCGGTGCATGCCTGTAATCCCAGCTACTCAGGAAGCTGAGGCAGGGGAATTGCAAGTTTGAGGCCAGCCTGGGCAACTTAGCAAGACCTATATAGAAATAAAAGACTGGGATTTATCTCAGCTGTGAGCACATGCCTACCATACACAAGGCACTGAGTTTAATTCCCAGCACCACAAAATTTTAAAAAAATTAAAAAAGAATTTTAGTATCTATGTCAATGAGGGAAACTAGTCTGTAGTTTTTCCTTTTCTCTACTAGAGCTTGAACCCAGGGACATTCTACTTCCAAGCTATGCCCCCATTCCTTTTTTTTTTTTTTTTGAAACAAGGTCTGACTAAGTTGCTGAGGGTCTCACTAAGTGATTGCACACTGGCCTCAATCCTGCGATCCTTCTGTCTCAGCTCCCCACGTACTGGCATTGCAGGTGTGCTCCATCACACCCAGCCTGTGCTTTTCTTTGCTTGGGATGCTCTTGGCTTGGTTTATGATACCAGGTATCATAAAGTCAGTTGGGACGTGTTCTCTCTTTCTCTGTTTTCTGAAGAATTTGTGTGGGGCTGTTCTGATTTCTTTTAAAATGTTTGTCAGTATTCTAAAGTGAAACCGTCCTTCTGGACCTGGAGTTTTCTTGATGGAAAGACACTTAATTTCAACTTCTTTAGTTGATGTAGTACTAAATTAACTTTTAATTGTATAATACTTTTATGTGCCGGGCGTGGTGGCGCATGCTTGTAATCCCAGTACTTGGGAGGCGAAGACCGGAGGATCCAGGTTCGCGGCCAGCCTCAGCTACTTAGTGAGGCCCTCCGCAACTTCGTGAGACCCAGTTTCAAAATAAAGGATAAAAAATAGGGCCGGGGGTGTAGCTCAGAGGTAGAACGCCCCTGGGTTCCATCCCCGGTACTGCAAAAAAAAAAAAAATAGTTTCATGTTACAGAAAGATGGCAAGGCTGGTGTGGTGGGTTTCCAAATGCGCCACTCCGTCCCCCATTGCTAGATCTGATAGCAGTATGTGGCATGTGTCAACCGATATTGATATGTTATTCTTTACCAAAGCCCACACTTTATTTAGACTTGCTGAGTTTTTACCCGATGTCCTTTTTCTTCTAGAACTCCACCAGGATTTTGTGTTACATCATGTTGTCACATGGTGACAGGCTTGGCTTTGGATGCCCTTGGCGGTTTTGAGCTGCTAGGCCTGATGTTTTGCCACACATCCCTCAGTCGGGCTGGGCTGGTGTGTCTCTCACAGTTCAGTGGTGTCTGTGGGTGTTGTGGCCACGGGCGAGGCCAGCGAAGGGGAGATGGGAATCCAGGATTGCGGAGTTCCTGGGGTGGGCACTAGTCTGTGTAAAGCAGGCAGACACGAGGCTGCAGACAGAGGGGCTGAGCTGGATCAGTGCAGCGGCAGCCAAGGTGCACCAAGAAGTGATAGCACCCGGCACGGTGGTGCACGCCTGTGATCCCAGTACTCGGAAGGCTGAGATGGGAGGATTGCGGGTTCGAGGCCAGCCTGGGCAATTTAGTGAGACTCTGTTTCAAAATAAAAAATAAAGTAGGGCTAGGGGTATAGCTCAGAGGTAGAAGGACCCTGGGTTCAATCCCCAGTACCACAAACAAACAACAACAACCACAAAAACAAAAACTGATGCCAGAGGAAGGCGGGCTCTCTCCAGAGCCCCAGGGCATGTGCCTCCCTCCGCTGACCTCCAGGACTGTGAGAGATTAAATTTCTGTCATTTCAGCCGCAGAGTTTGTGACACTTTGTCAGGCAGTTGCAAAAAACCGACACACATACTTTGAAGCCCAAAGCAAACATCCCAAGTCATAAGTTCTAGTGCATAATACTTCCTCGTGGCCATTCAGAGGAGGGATGTGTGGACACAGACTGCAAATCCAGGGTATGTCCAGGAAGGTGGGTGCCCAAGGGTGGACCCATGTCCGAGACAGGCGGCCGAGGCCCACGAGTCCAGCTGGTGCTGAGCGGGGGTTTCTGTTCCAGCACCGTGGGCAGAGACACACGGCGCACGGACAACCGTCCAGACTGCCCGGGGCTGGGAGGAGCTGTCTCTGGAGGGGTTTGGGGTCCGCTCACCAGCAGCCTCCCCTGGGCTGTGTTACTTTGTCTGAGTTTCAGCTTCTCCATCTGTAAACTAGGGTCATAATACTGGCCTCATAGGGCTGCTGGACATATTAAAAGAATGGATACAATACCTGGCACAGAGGGAGGAGGTAAAGTGACAATAATAGACTCGGATACAGGGATGAGAATTGAGTGTTTGGCTGTATTTCCTTTCTGTCTTCCTTTGATGTCTGTTTCCATAGTTGACACGTGGTTAAGCGAGTGTTTTGTACATCATTTCAAAACAATTTTCCCTCATTCGTCATGTTCTTAGCTCGCCAAGCTGTCTCGTGAAATATTACTTAAGCATTTAAACTTGCATTTTTTGATGTTTGGTTTTATCTTTAAAGTATTTGTGTCAGTTATTTGCAGTTACCATAAAAAAGTACCATGAGCTATGTGGCTAAAATAACAGAATTTTTTTTGTGTGTGTACTAGGGATTGAACTCAGGGACATTCTACTTCTGAGCTACACCCCCAGCCCTTTATATTTTTTATTTTGAAACAGGGTCTCGCAAGGTTGCTGAGAGCCTTGCAAATTGTTGAGGCTGGCTGCAAACCTGCGATCCTCTTATCTCAGCCTCCCAAGTACTGGGACTACTAGCGTGCACCACCACACCCTGCTAAAATAACAGAAATTTAATCTCTCACAGTTCTGGAAGTCAGAAGTCCAACTTCAAGGTGTGGACGGGGCTGCGCTCACTCTGAGACTCTGAGGAGAACCTTCCCCCCTCTCTCTAACTTCCCCTGGCTCCGGCTCTGCCTCTACCTTCACGTGTCCTGAGTCCTCCCCTGTGCCTCTGTGCCTGGGCCCTGAGCTCCTGTTCTTACAAGGGCACCAGATGAATGGGATAGGGCTCCCTTCCTGCAGTATGACACCAACCAACCGAACGGATTGCATGTGCAGCCACCCGATTTCCAAATAAGGTCACGTTCTGAGATCCTGGGCATTAGGACATCGACGTCTCTTTTTTTAGGGGGGACACAATCCAACCCATAATAGTGTTCTACCAAAAATAAAAATATGAGCGAAAACAGACGATGTAAGATTGGAAAAATATTGGTAACTTTTGAAACCGGGGGTCCATTACATAATTCTTTCTCTGTGTATGTTTGAAAATTTCCATAATGAAAAATTTGTTTTTGTCAAAAGTCATGCTTCCAATGAATTTTAATAAACTTGGAAAATGTTAAGTGCAAAAGGTGATGATGAAAATTATGAGTGTGCTAAACCCCTTTGTGGAAGAAATGACCCCAAGATGTCCACAGGAGCTTCTCCTGAGGTGTCTGGGGACTTGGCTTCTCTGTGTTGTACTTTTCACTTTTCCGAGTCTTAGGAAATCCTCACAGTGAACATAGATTTTTTGTATAATCATAAATAATTTTGTCAAAAAACCTCTCTCCTATCCACTCATATAGTCATTCAACAAACAGGCCTTTCCCAAACCCTGCACTCAGCAGCATCAGTGCAGTAGATGTGGTTGTTCTGGAAGCCCAGGGTCCCGCCAGGGACTACTACACCCACCCAGGATGCCCAGTCTCTGCCATGTCTGAGTCTCACGGATTTAAACAGCTGTCGTGGAGGCTGGAGAACATAGACCTCTTCAGAATATGCGAAATTAGTCATGATTTGATAAAAACCAACCCGAAGGCCCTCAACCTGCCTGGAGTTGAATGAATAGGCTCAGGGACCGGGTTACACCGTGGAGGAGGGAGGTTGAGGCTGAACCTGGACCATGTGTGCAAACGCTATCCGGAGCTCTTCTCCAGGTGGGGGAGGCATGGGGCCTGGGGCGGCCAGGTGGAAGGCAGAGGAGCCGCTGAAGGACCCTGGGAGGGACACTGGGCGGGGGCTCGCCCGGGACATCTGTCTGCTGCCGCAGCGGGCGCTCACCCTGGGTGCACCCAGGGCCAGGCGGGGCTCAGAGCGAGGAACTGCCCTGGAATCGGCCGGGGGGACAGTCGCTGGCTCTGGGAAACCCACGCCTCCTCCCGCACCTCGGTTTCCCCTCTGTTAAATGGGGCACGTAACGCTTGTCATCGGGCTGCTGTGAGCGCAACGGTACCCTGTTTGCAAAGCTCCTCATAGGCCTGGTACAGGTGAAGATGGAGGAGGTGGTGAAGACGATGTGGAGATGAAAATCCTGCTGCTGAAGACGGAAATGACAGCGACAGTGGCGGAGGGGGTGGTGGCTGGGCAGCGACAGGCAAGAAGCCAGGTGGGACAGCCTGGTGGGCTGCAGACTGTGGCTGCCCAGGCAGGTGGACAGGAGGGTGGGCAGGTGGGAGTCCGCCCGGGTTTGGGGAGACCTCTGGTCTGCACCGCCCAGGAAGTGCTGAAATTGAGGACAGGGCAGATTGGTAAGGGGTGAGCTGCATTTAGATCGGGTTGAGTTGAAATGAATTGAAATAAATTTGGATTTCTGTTGAGTTCAATTTGGGCTGAACTGAACTGAACTAAATTAAATTTGCATTGCGTCGGCCTGAGTTGGTTGGGTGGAATTTGCTGAGATGGGAGTCTCAGATTCGAGTCTGGGATTTCAGCCCCATCTGGTCTGTAGCGTCCTGACATGGCCCCGGGGCAGAGGGAGAGGAGCCCTGCCCGGTCTTCAGATGCCCCGTGCTGCCTTCCTGTGTGCCTGTGTGTAGTGTGCATTTGTGTGGGATGCGTGCACGGCTGTGCAGACGTGGAGGAGGTGCTACATGCCTGTGCGCCATCGGCCTGCCAGCAGGGCTGGGAACCCTGCTCCTTGGGGGCCAGGCACCAGGGACTCTGCATTTTGAGGCTGAGCACTGTTGCCCACCCTCGGGCCTGGCTGTGCGAGCCGCTGTTCTCAGGACCTGGGCTCGCTGGGTGAACCCTCTGACAGGGTGGACCCTCCTGGAGGAACCACCAAGGAGGGAGGCCTGAGGACTCCATCCCTCCCCGCAGTGAGCTCGCTGCTTCTCAGCAAGACCTGTGCCTGTCGCTTCCTGCCCTGGCGTGGCTCAGCGCCTCGGTTCCCACAGGGCCTGTCCACAGGTGTCTGTCCTGCACGTGGTGGGCTGTGCCGCTGGCAAGCAGCAGGGGCTCAGAGGTGCTGGGTATGCCTGCTCTCTCCTGGTGGCACCCTTGGCCCTGGAAGCCACAGAGGGCAGGGCCTGGCTGCTCCACTTCCCCTGGAAAGGGAGGATGCTGGGTAATGATGGTCACCTCCCAGGAAGCTTGGACAGAGGGGCAAAGCCAGACCAGGTGCTTAGCACCCAGCAGGCCAAGGGAATGGGTGCTACTGGGGTCTCCCTGCCCCCTCCACGGGCTTCCTGCCAAGGCCCCTCCCATAGCAATGGAGGCCCCATCTCAGGTCAGGCGGCCGTTCTGGCCACAGGCCTGTCTCTTCAGACACCAGGGTGCAGGTGGACCAGCATTCCACCAGGAGGGCTGCCTGGTGGAGGCAGCGCCTGGCCTTCTCCCCTCTGCCGGCACCCCTACTTCACACCAGGTCTGCCTGGAGCCCCTTGCTGCAAAGCTGCCTCCCACTCCACATTGCTATGGAAACAGACGCTTCCCTGCTCCCTACGGGTCCTCCCTGTGCAGGCCTGGCCCCCCGGGGCTGAGGCAGCTGAGGCACAGTGGGTAGCACAGCGGGGCACCGGGCATTGGCCGTGAACTCACCATGAGTACCTGGCACTGTGAGGAGGCCACACGTGGTGGGGGGTCACTGCGCGAGGCCACACAGCCCCCAAGGGCAGGGCCCACTCTCCCCCAAGGCTGCGCCGATGCCTGACATCAGGGACCCCGTCCCTGCCGCCGGCCCCTCCCACTGCCCCAACTAGCTGTGTGCCTTGCTGACCCTTCCCCAATGTGGGCCTCAGTTTCCCCATCCACAATGCAGGAGGACCCCTGGGGGGTTCCAGTGATGATGATCCTGGGTGCGTTGCTGGCCGGGACAGCAGCTGGGACAGGCAGGGCCATTGCTTTTCCTGGAAGGATGTGGATGGGCGTCCTCAGTGGACCGGGGGGTATGGCTCCCGCAGGACCCAGCACCTCCTGCGGGCCTTGGAGTCACCCAGTGCTGCCTCTGCCTGTGTGACCAGATGGGCCCTGCCTGGAGCCACTCTCACACCTGTCCCCTTCCCACCCCCACCCCGTGTCCTGGCTCAAGCCTCCCCCCGCACCTGGGCTTGGCAAGGGGGCCCCCAAAGGGAGGGGGCGGCTAGGAGGGGCAGGGGTGATGTTGGGGTGAGGCTGCTCTGCATGGCAGCTTTGTAGTAGTGGAGACAGGACATTGGTCAAACCACAGACGTACGAAGCAGAGGGGAACCTCATGCCAGTGGCCGGCGTGCACCAATCCCCAGGCGGCCACGCTGCCCCCATGCGAGGCATTACTGTGTGTGAGGGGCTCTGTATTATCTACCCGTTTTTTCTGTAAAACCTAAAACTGCTGTAAATACTAAACTTTATAATAAAAGAAGAAAAGAGGGTGGGGGTTCAGGACTGGAGAAAGTGGGTGGTTCTGGAGGGAGGCAGCTGACCCTAGAAACTGTCCCCACCTCAAAGCCCCCTGGCGCTCATCCCTGGTCATCTGAGAGCAGGGAAGGCCATCCTCCTCCCCCCGTCCCTGACACAGCAGCAGCAGCAGCAGCAATGGTGGCAAGGTAGGTGCAGATGATTCCAGAACATTCTGACCAGACCTTTTGACCTCTCGGGCCTCGAGAGACCCCATCCAGCTCCACCAGCTGGAAGAGTGGGGGATGGGAGGGGAGGTTGGGGGGCTTCGTGCAGCTGGTAAGGGTGGTGGCCCGGCAGAGGCTCAGGAAGGCTGCCCCGTCCACGTGGAGGAGGACGGGGACACAGCTGGGTTCTCACACCTCCCACAGGTTAAACCTCCAGCTGAGACCGGGAGAGGAGGCCTTGCCCCCATGGGAAGATGGTCCACATGGCTCCCCCAGGCTCAGGAGCTGGGCCCGTGGAAATCTCCTGCCCCCTTGGACAGGCGCGGGCAGGAAGCCTGCCCCGAGCAGCTCTTGGGTGGCCGTGCCGCGCCGTCAGCAAGCACAATGATTTCAGGTTTCTTTAAACGCACGAGGAAGCTGGAGGAAGTGGGCTGCCCTCCTCTCATCTGTGATGCCTTCAACTTCATTTTTTCCCCTCTTCCCTGTAATTATCCCATCGTGGGTGAAAATAAACCTCAGCAAGGAGACAGCCTCCCAGCAGCAGGCATGATGGGGAGCCGTGGGAGGCCGGGCGGGGACGGCTTCGCGGGCTTCTCACCTCCTGCGCTTTGGGACCCGCTGGCGTGGTTTGCCCGGACTGTCCTGGAGCAGAACAGAAAGTCCCACATCCCCAAAACCCCAGGGCCAGGCAAACAGGAGGCTTGGCCTCCTAGGCACAAGCCCCTGAGCATGTCCCGGCTTCCCGGGACACAGGCAGGGACCACGGCCCGGAGGCCAGCTTCCTCCTGCGCCCTGCACACCGCCCATGCATCCCCTCTCACTCCCTGCCCGCAGTTGCCACCGGCCTCCATCTTCCCACCGGCCCCTGGGGAGACCCACCGGGACCCCACCTCCCCAGTTCTGCGCTCTTGCCAACCATCCGGTCCGTGACTCTGGGGACCCCAGAGCGTCCCAAATGGCCAGGCTGCCCGGATGCGCAGAGCGTCCCCTCCCTGCTTCGTGTCCCGTCTGTAGATCGGGAATCATGACAGAATCGCTGTGGGACTTTAGGATTCAGCCACTGAGTGAACGTGAGGTGTTTACACACAGCACTTCTTACCTGACGGGCTCTCAACAAGCATGACTATTTTTGTCACCTGGCATGTTCAGTGTTACTTAGTCTCCACAGCCACTTTGGGAAAAATGTTCCTGGACGTGCATTTTACAGATGAGGCTCAGAGACATGAAGGAATTTGCCGGGAAGTCAGGACGGGGCTGCTCCGTGCCCTTGGCTGGTCGCGCACCCCGACCTGTGGCCTGCAGAGCGGGGTGCCCTCCTCTGCTCCGCGCCTGGAGTGTGGGTGCTGATTATGTATCATCAGCCTCCATCGTCATCTTTGGCAAATCAAACCCCAGCACAATCCCACATTTAAGCTCTTAGAAATACCTCCTAATAGCAAGATTAAAGAAACAGACCCGAGTGGATTGGAACCAGAAATAATTTATTTATTTTGCTGTGTAGCTGTTAAGATGTTTATGTGTTGTTTAGCACTTCAACAAGAAACTCTGCTTTGGGGAAATGTTTTTCTTTTTCCTGGATGGATTTTTTTTTCCTAGTGTGGGGCTGGAATCTGGGCCTCATGCAGGCTAGGCAAGCACTCTACCACTGAGCCACACTCCAGCCCTGACGGATTCTTTTTTGGCAGTACCGGGGATTGAACCTCTGAGCTACACCTCCAGCCCTATTTTTTTTTTTTTTTTTTTTTGCGGTACTGGAGATTGAACCCAGGGGCATTCTACCTCTGGGCTAGACCCCCAGCCCTATTTTTTATTCTTTATTTTGAAACAGGGTCTCACTAAGTTGCGGTGGGCCTCATTAAATAGCTGAGGCTGGCCGCGAACCTGGATCCTCCGGTCTCAGCCTCCCAAGTACTGGGATTACAAGGCATGCGCCACCACGCCCAGCTCCTGGCCGATTCTTAATCTCTGGGCCGAGCGAGTCCCCGGAGTGGAGTCATTCTCTCTGCTCCCAGGTGAGATGCCCACAGAGCAGTTAAGCCACTTTGCCTGCATGATGGGGAGACCTGGTGGGACAGGTTAGTCCTGCCATGGCTCCCCCACCCCAGACTGTCTCTGACAATGCCCTGCTCTTGCTTCTCCTGATTCTTAGCAGAGGTTATGTTACCAGTTGGGAGATTTTTAAATTATTCCACTTGACCTCAGTCCTTGCTTATCTGCTTGGAAAGTGCTCTAACAGAAAGTACAAACGGGGAACACAGGAGGTTTATTTAGAGACATGATGGCGCCGTGGGAGAAAGGCTGTGACGAGAGGGGAAAGCGTCTGGGCGGGCCACTCCTGGGAATGGAGAGGCGGCCTGGGGCAGTGGGGTCACACTCCAGAGCCGGGTGCGGAGGGGTCCCCTCCCTGGGTGTGGGAAAGCAGCAAGCGGCCATCCACGTGTCGGGTTTTGTATTCACTCGGGACACCTTCTTTATAAGCGTTACATTTCAGGGTGGCCCACTGCCCTGTGCTCGTCGCAACTTAGTGACCCTGCATTGTTCTTCTACCCCCTGGGAGGGGTCAAAGTGAGTCTCTGCAGGTAAACTTCCTGTCAGTCCCAGCCGACCCCATCTGCTAGTGTCCAGCTAGCTACCTAACAGTTATATGGTTAATGGGGCTCCCAGCTGCGGAGGTTCCCCAACCCCTGGGGACATTTGCGATGTATAGTGACAAGAAGTGATGCTGGTATTGGTATCTCACAGGTGCAGGCCAGGGTTCTGCTCAGGACACCCCTCCAGAGAATAACCCGGCCCCCACCTCGCGTGCCCAGGCTGAGGGAACCCAAGGTAGAAGGAGGTGCCCCTCTTAGCCCTCGACTCCAAGCTAGTCACCACGTGGACATCACCTGGTCCCGAGCCCGCCCTGGGGATGCGGGGGATCGGCAGGGACAGGACAGGGAATGCCCCACACAGAGCTTCTGTCCAGCGGCTGGGACCCCACCCAGCAGGCCAGACCCTGGGGGCAGGCACAGGGGAATGGCAGAGAGGGCCTGAGCCAGCCCACCCTGGTCACCCTCCAGGCCTGACCCATGGGCACCCCCTGAGTCCCACCCGTCCCTGACTCCTGGGGTTTGTCCACGTCTTCTGCTGCGAACCTTCTCCCGGCCCCAATACCACATCCCTTAGGAGCGACAGCTGCTCCCCCAGCTGCAGCCTCGGCCCCACCCCCGGCCTGGAGCTGCGAGGGCACCTGCTCCTCACTGACTCTGAGCTCCAGGCTCCCTGCTGTGCAACGGTGGCACTTGGTGGCAATGTCTACTTGGGTAGCAGAGAGGGCCTGGCCCCGGCAATGGTCAGTCACCTCCTGCCACCAGCGTCACCTCCTGCTACCAGTGTCACCTCCTATCCTCCTGTGTCCCGACTGTCAGAGGCCAGCCAAACACCTGTGGTCAGGTGGTGTGTCCGTACCTCCACCCTTCGCTCCTGGACAGACGCCCCAGGGCCCTGCATCCTGCTGGCGGGGAGCCTCTGGTCCCGGGAGCCTGAGCTATGGCCCCACGGGCCGTGTTTCTCAGGCGTCGCTCCCCTGTGCAAAGCCCACAGGGTCTGACTTCCAATCCCTGGGCACAGCTGATGGAGGAGCCCGGCCTCACTGAGATCAGTGTGGTCTCCCAGTGGGCTCTGGAATCTTCCGGAAGGTACACTGATGGGGGAACCCCAGCTGGGCTGCAGAGGCCTCCAGACCCTGACTGCACACCCAGATGTGACCACTCTCTGCTCCCTGAACATGTAGGCTCTGCTGTCTACACCAGTGAGGCAGGGTGTGGACAGAGGGCAGAAGTGGCTTTGGCCCACTGAGCTGGGCCAGACTCCCTCCCCGGCTGCCTTTGATGTCCTCCGGTCACGGCAGGGAGAGCCAGCCCCTCGCTGGACACCTGAGCCTCCCCAGGGCCGTCTGGGGTGTGAGTCTCTGGGATCCACTGCCCAGCAGCACCTGGGCCTCAGCCAGGCCTGGCTGCCTTGATCGATGGGGAAGAAAGATAATACTTTGGAAAATGATTTTTTTTTTCTTTTCAAAGAAATTGAAGAAACCTGTGGTTCACAAATCTGCTGACCCAGCAGGAAGCTTAAATTGAACCAGCTGGTGTCAGGAACAGGAAATACCTGGAGGCAGATTCCGGCCTGTGCTGGAGAGAAAGTGGGTCACGGCGCGGCTGTCCAGCGCGGGCGCCAGTCACGGGAGGCCAGGGGCAAGACACATCCTCATCCACCTGTCCCTTCAGGACAGGTCGCACTGGGTCCGGGGGATGAAGGCCTCGCCTCAGTGTCTGTCCAGCCCCACCAGGACACCGTACACCCCAGGTCCTGTGGCCTCCGGGCCTGCTCTGGAACAGGCCAAGCCGGCCGCCCTCGGCCTCAGCTTCCTCCTCTGCCTGCTTCAGGCCCTGGGTGTTCCTGGCAGGGTTGAACATGGCCCATGGACCCAGGGTGTCAAGGGTCGCCAGGGACTAGGTGGGAGGATGTGTGGGTTCAGGGGCTGTGGTGATAGGTGCTGCTAGAAATCTTGGGTGTCCTTGGTTATCCTTCCCAGAGGGCTCTGGGCCTGGGGTGGGCTGCCTTTCCCTGCAGGTCTGAGAGACCTGGAGGGCACTACCTACCCACTGGTACCTTTGCACCTGGTACATCTGCAGAGACTCTCCCTCGCCTCCACCACCCCACCTGCCCCCCTGCCCGGGCTCCTCTCTAGCTGTTCCTCTGTTACCCTCAGGGTGACTGGGGCTGTGGGGTGTGGTCCTGGGTGCTGGCCCCTGCTCCCTGCATGCTCCTGGCTCCTGTGGATGTACTCAGGACCCTCCCCTCTCTCCCGCCTGGACCCCGGCCTGGAGCTTCAGCCCCCAGCTTCCGCCTGCCCCCTGGGCCTGCTGGCAGGGAAGCCCAGCACAGCTGCAGACCTGCGCTTCCTTTCCCTGCTCAACATCACTTGGGGGCGAGGGCGGTGTTTAAAGGCTCCAGGACCCAAATGCTTGGAGTACCTGGTCAAGGTTTCTGGGAGGGGACAGGAGGAGTTGGGGACAGGAGCACTGCGTGGAGGAGTGAAGTGTGACTGTGGCCGGTTTCTGGTTATTTGGGGCAAGAGCTAAAGCGCCGTCAGAGAGCGAGGTCTGAGGGCGCAGGTCAGGAGGGACGCCTTGGCCTTGGCGGTGAGGGGTCCTCTGGGTCCTGTCCTGGGTGGTTCCAGTCCTTGGTGAGCATAGCAGTGACAGGCAGCGACACCATGAGGGGCCCGCAAGTGTGAGCTGTGACCCGATCAACAGAGCTGAGGTTCCTGCGCCAGGAGAGGCACACGGGGGGCTCTGCGGCCTGATTTTTAGGTGCTGTTTTTTTCTTAGAGCGTGGTGAAGCCGGGCACCTTGTACTCAGCCCTTGTACTCAGCCCTGGCCCCCAGTCCGGGCTCTCTCCTGCAGACCTGCCCCTCCCTCCATCCCTGTCCCCGCGGCAGGGGCTCTGGCTGCCTGTGCCTGGGCTCCATCTGCTCGTGCTGAGTGCTACACGGCAGGAATTTGTCAAATGATTCTTGTGAGGCGGCAGGCCCTTGGGGAGCCTGTGGTCCGCCCCCCTCACTCCCGAAATAGAGCCTGGCTTCAGGGGGCGGCCGCGTGGGGAATGGGGGTGGGGCGGAGCCCAGTGAGGGTGCCACCGGCTCCCCAGCCTCAAGCCCATTTCCTCCTAAGACCCTTATAGCAAAGAGCAAGGGGGTGCTCAGGGGTGGGGGGGCCTGACCTCTGCAGGGAACAGGGGTGGGGTAGGGGCAGGACCCCTGGGGTGCAGCTTTCCCTTCCTGGAATTCCATTTCCTCCGCTTTAGGAAGGGGATGAGGATGTCTCTCTGTACAGTCCTTACTGTAGGCAGGGAAATGGACCTCCCCGCCCTGCAGTGACTGAGGTCCGCAGGGCTCCAATAAGGGGGCCACCATGCCAGCCCTTCCCAGCCACACTCCAGCACTCTGTTGACTCCAAGGGTCATGGGGATTGGTCCAGCCTGACCAAGTTCTCCATCACCTGCACCCCGTCCCCTTCTTGGGAGGCTTGGCTTCAGGGCGACACTGGCCTCGGAGCCTCTGGCACCAGGGTCTCCAGCCCAGGTCAGGGAGGAGCCTGCAGGGCTGCCCATGTGGCCCAACCATGGAAGGAGGTATGGAGGAGAAAGGCAGGCAGCCAGGGCTGCTCTGCTCCTGGGACCAGCCGGGCTGGTGGCGGCTGCTGATGCTGCAGGCCTGTTCACCCCTTCCCGGGACCGTGTCTCAGAGGGTTGCCTGGGACACCGGGGCTTCTTTTCTACTCTCGTCTGTTCATGGGGCCCAGGCTGCTCTAACCCCACCCCCATGCTTGATGCTATGACGTCTTCCCTTATTTTTGAAAAATAAGAAAATCTTGGGCAAGTTATTGCCCTTCCCCTGTCTACCCACTCTCCACAATCCACACACCATTCTATCCACTAACCCATTAACCCAATCATCCACCCCATCCATCCACCCACCCTTCTACCCATTCATCCACCCAATCATCTACCCCGCATCCATCCATCCATCCATCCACTCATGCATCTTCCTTCCTTCTTTCCTTCCTTCCTTCCTTCCTTCCTTCTTCCTTCTTTCCTTCCATCCATCCATCCACCCATTCATCCATCCACCCACCCACCCATCCATCCCTCATCTATCCATCTACCCCTCTATCCCCTACCCATCCACCCAGCCATCTACCCACTCACCTATCCATTCATCCACCCACCCATTCATCCTTCCACCTATCCAAACATCCACCATGCATCCATCTACTCATCCATCCATCTACTCACCCACCCATCCACTGTCCATGCGCCATCTCCCCCTTTCGCCCCTCACCTTTCCAATCTTGTGTCCAATCATTTAGCATCATCTGTGCCTGCATCCATCGCTGCAATTGCTCTACCACGATCCCTTTTCCCAGCCTCCCATAATCATCCAAAAAGCTACATACCCCCACCCATCTATCCACCCACACACCTCTCTCCCCACCCACCTGCTCACCACACACTCACTCAGCCACAGGGGGTCATCTGAACACCCACCTGTCACGCCCCAGCCCTGTCCAGGTCCCGGGTTCTCTAAGTGTTCACAGGTGGCCGGTGCTTAGACAGTTGATGGTTCAAGAGCGAAACCAAGGTCACGATGCTCATTCTGTCCTGACGGAGGCTTCTCATCAACAGCCAGGTGCTGCAGGAGCGGCTGGCTCTGCGCATGTGCATCGAGGGCCTGGCGGGCAGGATTCCAAGGCCTCACTGTCGGGATAGCAGTTGGCCAGGTTAGGGCGGGTCATGGCAATGAAGTTGTTCCTGGAGGGGCTCAAAGGGGTGTTTCAACTCGAGTTAGCTGCTGCCACTCAAGTCCTAGGGTTTCCTTCTGTGACATTTATTCTGTGAGGACCGGTGGGGCCCCACTGGGCCTGCGCTGGGCGGGGTGGGGGCGGGGTAGCAGGAGCAGCGTGGTCAGGGCCACTGCCCCCAGGAGCCTGGGCAGGGCTGCAGCTGGAAGTGCTGCTGTACCAGAGGGACCAGGACCTCCCGCAGGCCCTGGTATGGGTGTGCTTGAGGACTGGAGACGAGAGGGCTCGAATTACTATAGGATCTTTGTTCAGACTCTCCTGGCCGACAGGGAGGCCAGCTGTGGCCTGAGCACACCCGGGTGGGGATGGCACCCCCAGCAGGTGGGGGACACTGGTGTGTCCCTCTGAGGCGAAGAGACTCCGGCCTTCCCAGTCATCCTGACCTCAACTTTTATTCAACAAAGTCCCCCGCCCCCAGCAGCGGGGTGGAGGGCAAGGTCCCTGCACCCAGCCAGCGCTCCTCCCGGACAGGATGAGGAGCCCACACACCTGAGGGAAGAAAGGGAGGTGGGAGCTCACCCCGGGGGTGGGCGCAGCAGAGCAGTGGGCCATGCCTCCAGGGTCAGCGTGCAAGGCAGGCAGGGCTCATGCTACCGCGGGGTAGCACCCTCTCCCTCAGAGTCCTTCTCACCTGGCTCCTGGGCCCAACCTGGGAGGTGTGCCCGCCCTGAGAGCACCAGCCTGCACCTGTTCTACGCCGCGGTCCCCAGGGGGTCTCAGCCCCATCCCTCAGGTGAAATGGGCTCCCTGAGGGCCTTCATCCAGAGAAAGGACCCTGTGCCACCCCCGCAGGCCTGTGCTCCCTCCAAAGGCCGAGCGGTGCGTCCCTGAGCTCCTTGCTTCCTGCAGTGAGCTGAGTGGGCCCAGCTGCGTCCATGCCCTCATCTCTGAGACCTTGTTTAGAAAGAGCGCCGGGCAGGTGTGATGAAGTTAAGCCCCAGGACAGGATGATCCTGGCCCCCCGGGTGGGTCCTAAGACTGACCAGAATCCTTCCAGGGCACACAGGTAAGCTCTTAGACGAGGCTGGGACTGGAGGGCTGAGGCCACAGCCCAGGGACACCTGGAGCTCCAGGAGTGGAAGAGCCTGGGGAGGAGCGCAGCCCTGCCCACTTCCTGGTGTGGACTTCTGGTTCCGGAACTGGGAGAGAATACGTGTCTATTGTCTGAACCCCAGGGTTTGGGGTCATTTGTTACAGCAGCCTCAGGAAGTGACTTTCCCCCCATGCGCAGGCGCAGGCTCTATTGTGCCCTCTGCAGATGAGGCTCAGAGAGGCAATGCAGTTTCCCAGAGGACGCCCAGCTTCCACCGGGCCGAGCCTCTCCTATCTCCCAGGCTCCCGAGGCCGGGTTTGCGCAGCATGCTGAGACCGTGTGTGCCTTCTCGTGCCCAGGCACCCCCCCCCTTTCTCTTGACTGCCCCCACCCAAGCCAGGCAGCCCTCCACTCAGATGCAGGGCCCCGGCTCAGGTCACGGGGGGTGGTCAAGACACTACCTCAGAGTATGGGGTGGGCCTGGTGGACAGCTGGGGGAGAGGGCGATGGGAAACTCCCCTCCTGTGTCCCCTCTACCGGCAGTGCCAGTGTGCGTCCTGTGAGTGATCCCTCCACCCAGAGGTCCCTACGGGCAGAATGAGCGAGCCTGTCTTCCTCCCTCTGCTCACACCACGTGGTACCAGCTCAGGCCACACGTGTGGCTCGGCCCCTGTCCTGGTCCCCTGCCTCCCTGCCCCGGCTGCCAGGGGTTGCTGTCTCCTGTGGAGCAGCCGCATCATAACCCTTGCCTCAGGCTCTGCTCTGCCGGGACAGACCCGAGTTCCTCAGCCTGCCCATGAGCCCTACGTGTCGCCTTCTCCAAACCCGAGCTTCTTTCTGCCGTGCTCTGTCCCCTGTGACCTGAAAGCTGCAGGAAGACAGGATTCTGTGAGCTCTGCTTGTTCATGCGCTCACTCATTCATTCATCAAACGGTGCCGACTTGGCTGTGCAGGGGTGCCAGCCGGGAAGCACGGGGGAGATCGGCGAGGACAGGGACAGCCTCTGACTGTGGTGCCCTGGGCACATCTTGGCCTGCCCGACGGTGGCTCCAGGGTACAGGCTGCTGTGGACGAGTCCAGCATTGGCAGGAGATAGCCAGCACTTGTACCCAGCCATGCTTGCAGGCACATAGCCTTGAAGCAGCGTAAGTCCCGTGGCGTGCCGGTTGGCAGCCAGTGGGTCTCTGTGCAGGCTGTCTCTGGAGAGAGCTCTTGCCCCGCCCCCACTGCCACCCTGGAAGTGTGGCCCGGCCATGTGCCGGAACTCCGGCACGCTCCTAGGAGAACTTGTCCAGAGCGGGCACCCAGGGCCCCAAAGCTGGTCTAGATGGGCACTATGAGGCCAGGAGACGCAGGGGGGCAGCCTGCCAAGACTTCGGAAACTTCTGCAGTCTCCCAGGTGTTTGTCGCCCTGACCTGCCTCTGTCGAGCCCACTCTGCCCCTCCTGGCTCAGCTCCTGGGAACCTGAGCTCCTAGAACCTTCTCGGCCTGCTCAGGTCACCCACCTCTCTTCTTTCTAGAATGTGCTTGCTCAGCGCCCAGTGGGGGGCAGGAGGCTCAGCGGGAGGTCAGGCTGGAGTGGCTGCCGGCCAGCTGCCTTCTCCTCCGAGGTGGGAGGAGGGCCTGCCGAAGGCCCGGCCTGCCTTCCCTGCAGAGAGCAGTGCAGCCTTGGGCTGTGAGGTCCCGCCTGGCGACCTGCCTGCCGGGTGTGATGATGGCCACCCCACACCGATTTCACAGTGGGAACCTGGGGCCTGGCGTGGGGGTGTGTCCAGGGCCACACACTTGGCCTTCTGGTGGTCCCTGCTCCCCACTCGGGGGCCTTGCTGGCTCCCCCAGTGCCCACTGCTTGGCTGCAGCCCCTCGAGTGGCAGGAAGCTTCCAGATCTTCCCTGGGGCATCCCTGGGGTCCTAGCAGGTTCAGACGTTGGCGAGTCCTCCGGTGTGTGAGCACCCCTCTGAAATGCGTCTCCAGCAGCCCCCACAGTTCCTTTCTGGAGCCCCCCTCACAGTGATTTAGTATTTTGAAAGAAGAATAAAGAAAATGAACCGGGAGAAGCCTGGCTGTGGAGACGCCGCTCTGCCTTGCAGGTGCCCTGCTAGATTCGGGGTGTAAGTGGCCTGCGGGGGAGGTTTCCCAGCGGGGAGCCAGCCCCCCGCAATCAGACTCCAGCTCCAGCCAAGCCCATCAGGGCCTGGGCACAGTTTGTTCTGATGACAAGAAAGAGGACAGAACAGACTCACTGGCAGAGGCTGAGAGACCAGAGGCCCCCACCCGGGGCCGCAGCACAGCTGTCCCCCATGCCTGCTGCTCTGTGCGGTCCAGGACTGACTTTTCAGACTGTGGTCTGTTCCCTTGGGAGGCTCCCTGGGAGCGGGGCCTGGGGCTGGTTCCTTCCAGAGCTTGGCAGAGCCTAGTCCACAGCCTGGGTCCTGGATCTATGTGCTCAGGGATGGATGGATGAATGGAAGGATGGGTGGGTGATTATGGATGGACGTATTAGTGGGTGGGTTGGTGGATGGATGGATGGATGGATGGGTTGGTGGATGGATGGATTGGTAAATGGATAGATTGGTGGATGAATGGATGGGCGAATGGGTAGATGGATGGTAGGTGGATGAGTGAATGGATGGATTGGTGGGTGGGTTGGTAGATGGATGGATGGATTGGTGGATGGATGAATCAGTATATAGATGGATTGATGGGTGGGTAAATGATGGATAGATGGGTGTGTGGGTAGGTAAATGCATAAATGAGTGGAGGGATGGATAGGTGGACTGATACATGAATGGATAATGAAAGAATGGGTTGTTGAGTGGGTGGGTAGATGGATGAGTGAATGGATGGATTGGGGGTGGATGAATGGGCAGGTGGGTAGATGGATAGTGGGTGGATGAGTGAATGGATGGATTGGTGGGTGGATTGATAGGCGGATGGGTAGATGGATGATGGACAGATGAACAGATGGGTAGATAGATGGTGAATGGATGAGTGAATGGATGGATTGGTGGGTGGATGGATGGGCAGATGGGTAGATGGATGGTGGAAGGACCAGTGAATGGATGGATTGGTGGGTGGATGGGTAGATGGATGGTGGATAGACAAATGAATGGATGGATTGGTGGGTGGATAGGTAGATGGATGGTGGATAGACAAATGAATGGATGGATTAGTGGGTGGACGGATGGGCGGATGGGTAGAAGGATGGTGGATGGATGAGTGAGTGGATGAATTGGGTGGGTAGATGATGGATAGATGGGTGTGTGGGTGGATGGGTAGATGGATGGTGGATGGATGAGTGAATGGATGGATTGGTGGGCAGATGGGTAGAAGGATGGTGGATGGACGAGTGAATGGATGGATTGGTGGGTGGGTGGATGGGCGGATGGGTAGATGGATGATGGACAGATGGACGGATGGGTAGATGGATGGTGGATGGACGAGTGAATGGATGGAT
>PVJS01029902.1:0-24464 GCA_004027185.1 Glis glis
CACACACACACGAATTAAAAGTGAAGCAAAAGGAAATATCTAAATATTATATAGCTTTTCTAGATGCCAATATAATATTTAGATATTTCCTTTTGCTTCACTTTTAATTCGTGTGTGTGTGTGTGTGTGTGTGTGTGTTACTGGGGATTGAACCCAGGGGCATTCTACCTCTGAGCTACACCTCCAGCCCTATTTTTGTTTGCTTGTTTGTTTCTTTGTTTTGAATCAGGGTCTCCCTAGGTTGCTGAGAGTCTCACTAAGTTGAGGAGCTGGTCTTGAACCTATGGTCTTCCTGTCTCAGCCTCCCAAGTACTGTGATTATTGGTATGTACTAGCATACCTGGATCCAAATATATATTATATTAAAGAACATTGGCTTTCTCTTATATGGGAACCGGGGCAAGTTAGTGTTATCTGTAGAAAACTACTTCTTGAGCTGGGTGTGGTGGCGCACACTTGTAATCCCAGTACTTGGGAGGCTGAGACTGGAGGATCCGGGTTCACGGCCAGCCTCAGCTACTTAGTGAGGCCATCTGCAACTTAGTAAGACCCTGTTTCAAAATAAAGAATAAAAAATAGGACTGGGGGTATAGCTCAGAGGTAGAATGCCCCTGGGTTCAATCCCCCGTACCACCAAAAAAAAAAAAAAAAAAAAAAAGCTACTTCTTGCACGTGCACCAGGATTGTTGCTAGCTGTGATGTTGGTCACACAAGCAAACTAAGCAAGCTGATGCTAGTGATGTTGCTGTTTCTATAGCCTTGCATAGAAAACCCCTCTCTGAGTGGGGATGGGCATGGAACTGAGGGCGCTGTGGAAAGAATACATGTCAATGGTCCACCCTGCTGCCACTGGAAAAACGCTGTGCAGGAGAGGAGGCCCTGCTTGGAGAAGCACCTTGAGGGACAGAGGTACTATCTGTCAGCCTGTCACTACTGAGCGCGTCTTGGAGCAGTCACTGGTTTTTTGTAAGCTTTCCCCTATAAGCCATATGTCTCTCCTGTGGTCTGTGGGCACTTTCTTTGGTCTTTCTGCAACCTGCCCCACTGCCCTGGCACAACTGGGCTTGTGACAACTAACAAGCATCTCAAACTTCAGTAGGTCCAAAACATAACTGGGTTTTTTTCTTTTTTTGCCCCAAGCTTTCCTCTACCATTATCTGCATCTCAGTAAAGGACACCCCCAATTATACATCTGGCTACATCCCAAATTTAAGAGTCTTTTTTTATTCCTTCCTATGCCTGACTTCCCAGTTTTAATCTCCTTAGCACATCCTGTAAATTCTACGTACAAAATGCATTTCAAAACATCCACTGGCACAGAAACCACCACTTACAACGCGAACTGTCCTGACTCCCAAAAGAGATGAACTGTACCAAGTCACAATGTGCAAAACAAACTGTCTAAGCTTAATTCAGAGCCATACCTTCCAAAACACGTCCTCATCTAAATGTTACAGAGTCACATGTTCTAAAGATGAGGCCCTTGACTGTTGGATTAACCCAACTGGTTTACAAATTCTCTGCCGAATAACCCCACAACAGACTCCAGGACTTATAATTCTCATTATCCTTTCCTAATGCCCCTTTTAGAGACACTTCATTTCTTTTCTCAACAAATTTAATAAATCTCACTCTTCTTATGATTAACAGCTTTCCTTGGTGGCTTTATATGGAGACTTCAACAATTTCTCTCTCTTCTTTGCTACTGCCCTAGTCTGCCTCCAGCATCTCTCTTCTGGAATGGCATGAACACCTTCCAGTCTCCCTGCTCCTCCAACTACCCTCCTCTGATTTGTTCTCTTGATTATGGATCTAGCCAAAGGGGAAATTAAGATGGGGGGTTGGTCCACTTTCTGTTTCATTAGTTTATGTTCTTACTGTATGATTTCCTTGCTTCTACCCATTTGGGTTTACTTCATTCTTTTTATTGCTTTTTCAGATGAAATCTTTGAAGGTCAATGGCTTTAGCTCTTTATTCTTTTCTACTACAATCATTGAGCCGGGCATGGTGGCACACACTTATAATCCCAGTACTTGGGAGGCTGAGACAGGAGGATCGCAGATTCATGGCCAGCCTCAGCTACTTAGTGAGGCCCTCTGCAACTTAGTGAGACCCTGTTTCAAAATAAAGAATAAAAAAATAGGACTGGGGGTGTAATGAGGTAGAATGCCCCTGGGTTCAATCTCCAGTACTGCAAAAATTAAAAATATATATATATATAAATACAATCATTGAGGCTATAAATTTCTCTCTAGACACTGCTTTTACTGTAGTCCACAAAGTATGATATGTTGTATTTTTATTGCCATTTACTTCAAAATATTTTTAAAATTTTCTGGTGATTTCTTCTTTGCTCTTTGGGTTTCTGTGAAGTGTGTCATACAATTTCCAAATATTTGGGTTCTATTAGACATTATATTATCTAATTTAAAATTTCAACATTTTGAAATTTATCAAGACCTGTTTCTGACATAGCATATGGTCTATCTTGATGACTATACCAAGTTCACTTGTGAAAAATATATATTTTATACTCTGGAGTCTAGAATTTTCTATTTGTCTATTAGGTTAAAGTGTTAGTGCTATTCATATATTCTATATCTCTACTTTTTTTGTAGTTTATTTGTTCTACTGATTCCTGAGACAGGGTGTTAAAATGTCCAGTGATAGTTGTGGAATTTTCTGTTTGTCTTTTTAATTCTGTCAATTTTTGTTTTACATTTATGATTTTTATGATTTCCTTTTTTTTTTTTTGCATAGCTGGGGATTGAACCCAGGGGCATTCTACCTCCAAGCTACACCCCAGCCCTATTTTTTATTCTTTATTTTGAAACAGGGTCTCACTAAGTTGCAGAGGGTCTCACTCGGTAGCTGAGGATGGCTGTGAACCTGTGATCCTCCTGTCTCAGTCTCCCAAGTACTGGGATTACAAGTGTGCCACCACACCCAGCTTATGATTTCCTAATGAAATTACTCTTTTATCTTTATGGAATGTTTTTCTGTATCTCTGGAAATACTCTTTCTCTTGAAATCTATTTTATTTAATATTAATATAGCCACACCAACTTTTTATGATTGGCCTCTATATCGCATAATTTTTGCCCTCTGTTTTATCTGTGTCTTTGTATTTAAAATACATCTCTTAACCAGTGTGGTGGTACATGCCTGTAATCCCAATACTTGGGAGACTGAGATAGGAGGATTGCAGTTTGAGACCAGCCTCAGAAACTTAGTGAGGCCCTCAGCAATTTAGTGAGACCTGTTTGAAAATAAAAAAAAAAATAAAATAAAATAGTGCTGGGAGTGTATCTCAGAGGTAAAATGCCCCTGGGTTCAATCCCCAGTACAAAAAAAAATAAATAAATAAAGAAAGAAAAAGAAAATACATCTCTTACAAATAGAATATCGTTTGGGCCTTCTTTTTATCCAGTATGATAACCCCTACCTTTTAGTTATAGTCAATGTAATTATTTGTATGATTGAGTTGATGTCTATACCATCTTACTATTCATCTTCTATTTGCCCCATCTATATTTCTTCATTTTTATGTCTTTACCTTTTGGATTAGTTAAAAATTTTATTTAGAATTGCATTTTTGGAAGCCGGGCGTGGTGGCACATGCTTGTAATCCTAGTACTTTGGGAGGCAAAGACCGGAGGATCCGGGTTCACGGCCAGCCTCAGCTATTTAGTGAGGCCCTCCACAACTTCATGAGACCCGGTTTCAAAATGAAGTATAAAAAATAGGGCTGGGGGAGTAGCTCGGAGGTAGAATGCCCCTGGATTCAATCCCCAGTACCACACACACACACAAAAAGAATTGCATTTTTATTATTACTATTATTATTTGTGATGCTAGTGATTAAATCCAGGGGTATTGTACCTCCAAGCTATACCCCCAGCCCATTTTATTTTTTATTTGGAAACAGGGTCTGGCTAAATTGCTGAGAGCCAGCCTACGTTACTGAGGCTGACCTCGAACCTGTGATCCTCCTGTCTCAGCCTCCTAAGTACTGGCATAACAGGTATGCACTACCATGCCCAGCTAGAATTGCATTTTAATTCATCATTTTTAGGCTTGTCAGTTATACCTCTGCATTATTATTTAGTAATTACTATAGGAAGGAAAATACTCATCCTCGACTTCACAATTTACTCATGGTTAATGTATCACTTCTCATAAAGTACAAGAACCTTCCAACTGTATAAGTCCACTTACCTCATCCCCTTCCTTTTTATATTTACCCACCTCGTAGGTGTTTTGGTATTCTTCACACCTTCCTATCAGTTCCAGTCTCCACCTGGTGTCATTTCACTTCACACTCGAGAGCTTCCTATAGCACATTTTATGTGCAGGTCTGTTGTTGACAAGTACTTTCTGTTTTTGTTTATGCAAAAATGCCTCCCACTCAATATCTTGCTCCTAAAAAATGCTAATAGATTATTTTTGAGCAGTTTTAGATTTTTCAAAATAAAATATGAAAGTACAGAGTTCCCACGTACCTCTCCCCCACCAAAATCAGTTTCCTCTATTATTTACATCTTCTATTGATGCAGTTTATTTGTTACAATTGATGAGCCATTGTTGCTATGTTATTATTAACTGGTTACACAGTTGTTAGTGTAAAGAAGTCTATAAAGTTTTTTTTTTTTTGGCGGTACCAAGAATTGAACCCAGAGGCATTCTACCTCCGGGCTACACCCCCAGCCGTATTTTTTTAATCTTTATTTTGAAACAGGGTCTCACTAAGTTACGGAGGGCCTCGCTAAGTAGCTGAGGCTGGCCGCGAACCTGGATCCTCTGGTCTCAGCCTCCCAAGTATTGAGATTACAAGCGTGCGCCACCACACCTGGCTAAGTCTAAAGTTTACATTAGGATTTACTCTTTGTGTTATACACTGATGGGTTTTGACAAATGTATACTGACATGTATACACCATTACTCTATCATTGAATAGTCTCACTGACCTAAAAATAACTGCACTATAATTTTTATTAGTTCCAAGAGGGTTTTTGTCAATTCTTTTAGATTTTCTGCAAGAAGAATACTAATGTTCCAATTGTTCAGCTGAGGATTCTGAAGGTCAGCAAGTAAGGTTGCTGGGTTTTGCAAATTAAAATATAGGACTTGCAGTTAAATTTGAATTCTGGATAAACAACAAATAGTTCTTTAGGATTGGGAATGTAGCTCAGTGGTAGAGCATTTGCCTAGCATGCCTAAGGTTCTGTGTTCTATCCCCAGTACTACAAACAACAATAACAACAACAACAATAATAATAATTTCAGCACAAGTATGTTCCAAATGAAAATTATTCATAATTTAACTGGGAGTCCCCTATTTTATGAAGGTGATCTTAACCATTTGACAGGTTGATAAATCTATCTAGGGGGTTAAATAACCAGCTATGGAGCTAAGATTGAAACCCGGGTTTATTTGTCTTTCAGGCTTGAGTTCTTGTATTTCATCAGCTCCCTCTCAGGATAGATTTTGAGAAAGAATATATTGAAGTCAAAATGAAAAATTGGCCAAGCAGTGAAAATGCGAAGATTAATATAAATAATCTTACAGGTTAAAATCACAACAGAAATAAGGTTTCACGTTTTTAAAGGCATCCGAAGAGATCCCGAATAGAAATTTGTATCCCACTCAGTTGAGAATATGTAATATCACCTACATCATTAGAAGAGAAAACCCTGCATCCTTCAATAAGTGGCGGGAAGAAACCTCACCATGCACAAAGGGCAACTGACCTTATGTGTTAGAGTGCCCTGGCTCCCCCTCCTTATGAGGATGTTTTCATGGTCCCGCCTCTTTCTGCTGGGTTTATTGCCATTGATGAGTCAGACGAAAGGCAGTTCATTCACTGAAGTTTTTTCTTCAGAGTACCACAAGCCTGTCTAGACAAGAAATATATTCTGAGGCTGAGCGTGGCGGTGCACACCTGTAACCCGAGTACTTGGGAGGCTGAAATAGGAGGATGGCAGCCTCAGCAACTTAGCGAGGCTCTCAGCAACTTAGCAAACCCTGTTTCCAAATAAAAAAAAATTAAATAAAATAGGACTGGAGGTGTAGCCCCGAGGTAGAAGGCCCCAGCACCAAAAAAATATATATTCTAATGTAAGGATTATCTATCCATTGTGGTTTCTCAAGTATGGGTCTGAGAAACAACCAATTCAAGGGCAGTCTTTTGGAATTTCACCCTGTGACTTATCACCAGATGTGGGAAAAAACCTTCTGGCCCACAACAGGGGTGACAAAGGTACGGCTTTCCCGGAGACAGTCTCAGTAAGGAAAATCCTAATGGCAGTTGTGTCGACCATGGAAGTGCCAGGGGCCTAACTCTTTTAAGCACTCCAGCAGCAACCTGGAAGAGTGTGCGATACTTGTTTTCCTTCCTAGATGAGAATGTTCTGCTTTCAATTCTCTAAGCTAAACACACAGTGGATGGTTGCCTCGGTGACAGCCTATAAACTAAGCAGTCTCCCTGCCGCCTGACTGAAGGGTTAGTGCCTGCAGAACCAGTTTTAATTATGTTTTTAAAAAAGTATTTGGTTTGTGCAACACTGGGATAAAAATCAAAGAAAAAAATTAAATCGCTACTGCTTTTAAATGGATCCCTAGTTTAAGTGTGGGCTGATAGCTGGCCTGGAAATCAGTGCTACGGTGAATGAGGATGATGTTGGCTGCTATTAGGCCTGGTGCTTCTTCCACTGTGTACCAACTCCTTCAGCAAAACACGCCCTAGGTAAGCCAAATCTCCACTTTTCATACCGTTTCAGATAACACCGTATGTTGCGGCTTTTTTTTTCTCCCCAAAGGATGTCCCAGAGGAAGACCATCAGGTAAACTGATGGAGAGAACTGTGTCCTAATCTCAAATAATTATAACCTTAGAATTGTAATAAGCTGTTTTTGATTTTTCAAATATTGTGTCAATCCCTACCAGTAAATGCAAAATGCCTCTAACCCATGGGCTAAACTAGTAATAACAAGAAAAGTATGTAAAAGCACTTGCTTCCATTGAGTTAAATGCAGGGACAATGATTTATTCGAATCACCTAAGTATGTGTCAACTTTATATAGTATAAGTCTTGCAACCACTCAGTATAGTGTACATGTGTTCTCGGACACATTTCATTAATATAAAATGAAATTCCCATTACTTTAAGTCTGTATTACATAAGATTCCAAGCCAAATATACAAGATGAGAAAAAACTTTTGGCTTTTCAAGTAGATAAACTGTGCATTCAATTAAAACTAAGAAAGACTGGGCTTCAATAGAGGCTCAGTCAGAAAGCCCTGTGGAATAAAACATTATTGATTAAAAATCGCTGCTCAGAAAACAGCTCAAAATGGAAAATTGAAAAAGTTTTCTTATGAAGAAACTTAAAATGGAAATATACAAGGTGAAGGTCAGAGGAAAAGACAGAGCTCGCTAATAAACAGCAACATGGGTCTGTTCGTGTTAATGGAGTGTCGCATGTGTAGGGTACCACCATGTGTTCGTCTCATCTCCGCTGTCTTTCTCCGGTAACCACTGAGTTTGGGAGACAATGAATGACCAAATCATAACCATACTGCCCATTGTGGTAGTGAGAATCGATTTGGTAACTTTGGCATTGCAGTTTTGTTAGATCTAAGTTTTTATTTTAGACGGTAGATACTACTTGTGGAATGCTTTCTCTTAAAGGTTACATGAAAGAGTCAACCACAAGCTCATAACATTGCCAAGTAATAACCTTGGGAGGAAAAAATCTTTACAGTTTTATTTCTACTTCATGAAAAAAACTGGTGATATAAATATCTACTTCTTGCCTAGTTATTTGAGTATATGATATTTAGCTTTATTGAAGGACATGCTGTAATTATCCTTTTTTTAGAGAGCCTTTTCTCTTTTACCTGAAATGATAATGAAAATAGTGTTGCAGTTTCAAAACACAAGTATGTATATAATTCCAAGCTGCAAAGCAATTTGCTGGGACAGATATTTGTACTGGTTTGAAATTTTTTTCTGTGGCCTGATTTTGAGGATATCTGCTCTTTCTGCCTTCAATAAAATTCCAATCATACTGCTTATTAAATGCTAATGATTAATATGATGATTAAGTGGTGGCAATCAACAAAATGTCTGTTCCTCTTAGAAGAAATTAAAGCAGGCCGGGCGTGGTGGCGCACGCTTGTAATCCCAGTATTTGGGAGGCAGAGACTGGAGGATCCGGGTTCGCAGCCAGCCTCAGCTACTTAGTGAGGCCCTCCGCAACTTTGTGAGACCCCATTTCAAAATAAAGTATAAAAAATTAGGGCCAGGGGTGTAGCTTGGAGGTAGAACACCCCTGAATTCAATCCCCGGTATCGCAAAAAAAAAAAAGAGATTAAAGCAAACAGATGCTATTGGTGGGAGTGTAAACGATGAAGCCATTCTGGAGAATAATCTGGCACTGTTTAGTGAAATTACATACTCTCAACCCATTCACCACAAAAAACCTTTACACAGTGCACAGCAAGGTCCACACAGAAGGAATCATCAGTGTTTTGTGTGGAGCAGGACGTCGGAGGCAACTTAGACACCATTGCCAAGGGAAGAGATCATAGATATAGTGAACGCGTAATAACAAACAAAAAATAACAAGGATAAACTTAAAAATTAAAAAATAAATTTAGCAAGTTTTACAGTACAGTATCATTTGAATACATTTTTAAATTTGCACACAAGCTGGGCATGGTGGCACATGGCTGTAATCCCAGTACTTGGGAGGCTGAGGCAAGAGGATAGCAGGTTCCAGACCAGTAGTGCACGGTAACTTAGTGAAACCCTGTTTCAAAATAAAAAAAATAAAAAGGACTGAGAGTATATGTCAGAGGTAGAATGCCCTTGGGTTCAATCCCTAGTACCACAAAAACAAAAACAAAACCCTTCATATACACACACAAAGAGCTGCAGCATAAGCTTTATAAAGACACAGACATAGCCGGGCGTGGTGGCACACACCTGTAATCCTGCTATTTGGGAGGCTGAGACAGGAGGATCGCAGGTTCGAGGACAGCTTCAGCAATCTAGCAAGACCCTGTTTCAAAACAAAAAAATAAAAAGGACCAAAGGTGTAGCTCGGAGGTAGAATGCCCCTGGGTTCAATCCCCAGTACCAAAAAAACAAAAACAAAAACAAGACATACCTGAGGATCCCTCTCAGGTATATTACACCGGGTTCTTGTGAACCCTGCCAGAGGGGCAGGCCAGTGCAGATCAGAGCTGGAGGAGAAAAAAAATAAAAAACAAAATCTGATACCAGCCAGTGCTACTAATGAGGAGTTCGATTACTTCATCCCCCCTCATCCAAGATCCTCACGTAGAAAATAGGTCTATTCTGCAAATGTTCCTTTAAATACCAGTTCCATTAAATCTTTTTGGAGCCGGGTGTGGTGGTGCACACCTGTAATCCCAGTACTTGGAAGGCTGAGACAGGAGGATTGTAAGTTCAAGGCCAGCCTCGGCAACTTAGCGAGACCCTATTTTTTATTTTGAAAGAGGGTCTCACTAAGTTGCTGAGGACCTTGACAAACTGCTAAGGCTAGCCTCAAACCTGTGATCCACCTGTTTCAGTCTCCCAAGTACTGGGATTAAAGGTGTGTGCCACCTGGTTCTGTGGATTGAATTCTAATCACTAGGTCAGTGTTTCCAGAAGTTGCCTGATGATATGAATCAGTGGAATACTTGCTTTTAAAAAACTGAGCCTCTGGAGGAAGTAAAAAGATCATTGGCTGCCAAGAGTCAGTAGGGAGGGAGGGAGGGAAGGATGAATAGGCAGAGTATAGAGGAGTTTTAGGGCTGTGAAGCTATACTGTATAAAACTGTAATAGCAGATGCATGGATACATGTCATTATATATTTATCCAAACTCATGGACTGTACACCACCAAGAGTAAACACTATGGACTTCGGGTAATAATGCTTTGTTTATAGGTTTATCAATTTTTTGGCACTGGGGATTGAACCTGGGGGTGATCTACTTCCGAGTTATACCCCAGACTTATTTATTTATTTTTTATATGTAAATAGGGTTTCACTAAGTTGCTGAGGTTTCACTAGATTGCTGAGACTGGTCTTGAACCTATGATCCTCCTGTCTCTGCCTCCCAATACTGAGCTGACAGGCATGTGCCATCATGCCCGGCTGGTTTATCAATTGTTAACAAATGTACCGCTTAGGTGCAAGATGCTGACAGTGAAGAGGCCAGTGGTGAAATGGGGGAGCAGGGCATGTACTAAAATTTCTGCTCAATTTTACTATTAACCTAAAACTGCCCTAAGGAATAAAGTCTATTTTTAAATTTTTTTTAATTTTTGAAAGGAGAGTCCCTAGCCTCAACCAGACTTACTAAAGGAACCTGGAAATCTTTATTTATAACAAGGAAACAGGTCATATTTATACCTGGGCAAGTTTAGGAAACTGCACTAAGCTAAGGCCACAATTTCTTTGAAAACACAGAGACAACACACCCTGTTTGCACACTGGCCCTGTTGCTGACCTCATCTATTATTATTCTGTAAAAGGAAACACCTGCGTCAGGTCCCCCAGGATCAGGTCCTCCTCTGTTTCCAGCCCCATACCTTTTAGATTTATCTTTCATTTATCTTTCAATCAATCAGAAATCCTGTTAACCTTTGTTTTCTTTGGTACTGGGGATTGAACCCAAGGTCAGTCTACCTCTGAGCCATGATCCCAGCTCTATTTTATTTATTTTATTTTAATTTTTAGTTTGAAACAGAGTGTTACTAAGTTGCTGAGGGCCTCACTAAATTGCTGAGGCTGACCTTTAATCTGTGATCCTCCTGTCTCAGCCTCCCAAATACTGGGATTACAAGTGTGCATCACCACCTTTACTTTCAATTCTTTGTTTCTGCCTTTCTATTCTCCATCATAAAACACTTCCTAAAGTACCAATGGTCCTAAAAGGTACTACTAAAAACTCTTCCGTGGACTTCTCCACCTGTTGGGGAATAGAGTGTAAACTTCATCTGGTTCCACTCTCTCCTTGGTCCTGGGTCCAGATGGGCCTTCGCATGGTCAGAACGGCCCTTTCTCCTTCTCTCTGACTCTCCAAATATATATATATATATATATATTTTTTTTTTTTTTTTTTTTTTGCGGTACCGGGGATTGAACACAGGGGCGTTCTACCTCCGAGCTACATCCCCGGCCCTATTTTTTATTCTTTATTTTGAAACCGGGTCTCACGAAGTTGCGGAGGGCCTCACTAGGTAGGGAGACAGAGAGAGAGAGAGAGAGAGCTGAGGCTGGCCGCGAACCTGGATCCTCTGGTCTCTGCCTCCCAAAGTACTGGGATTACAAGCGTGCGCCACCATGCCCGGCTCCAAATATTATTGATGCTTTCTTTCCCAGGGGTGTTTCAGCCCACACTGTCATCCCATTTCTCTGACAGCTGAAAGATTCATGATCTGCTGCTTGCAGTGACAATCATGTATTTTGTTTCTTGTCTTAACTAATTTATGTTCCTTGTAATAGGTCAATGAAAACTCCTGAAGGCCATATAGTATTTTCCTAATGAATGGATGAATTCATGGAATAGAACTTTTTCTGGAGTGAAGTACATGTTCCTTTTTGAGAAAGATGGCTCTATACATAGAACCTATGAATTTTGAAGGCATTTGTGTGTTTAGACTACTGAAGACAAATTTTAGACATTTTCTTGTTCATTTTTGTTAGATTTTCTCCACACAGCTATACTAGGAAATGAGTCTCTTGTTCTTTTGCTTTCAACTCAATGCCAAATCATTGCAAGTAAACCACCCCTTCAATGAATAACATGTGGCCGCTACAGTGACTATGGTATCATAAGCAGAAGTTGGAATGGAGAATCTCACACTGGATTTTGTGTTGTTTCTAACAGCAAAATGCTTCATGGAAAGGGGGTAGTTTTTGGAGATTGTGATTGCAATTTAAGAAATATTTCAGCGGGCATGGTGGTGCATGTCTGTAATCCTTGTACTTGGGAGGCTGAGACAGGAGGATCACAGGTTCGAGGACAGCCTCAGCCACTTAGTGAGACCTTCAGCAATTTAGGGAGACCCTGTTTCAAATAGCCAAGCATTAGCTGGGCATATTGACATGTGCTTATAATCCTAGTACTTGGGAGGCTGAGACAGAAGGATTGCAGATTTGTGGCCAGCCTCAGCAATTTAGTGAGGCCCTCCAAAATGTAGTGAAACCCTGTTTAGAAACAAAAATTTAAAAAGGGCTGGAGGTGTAGCTCAGAGGTAGAATGCCCCTGGGTTTGATCCCCAGTACCAAAAATAAATAAATAAATTACAAAATAGGGCTGGGGGTCTAGCTCAGAGGTAGAATTCCCCTGAGTTCAATCCCAAGTACCAAAAAAAAAGAAAAAGAAAACAATTTTGTTCAATGATTTGGGAAACTGAGATGGGATATTGATTGATTGTGGTGCTGGGGATTGAACTCAGGGGTATTCTACTTCCCAGCTACACTCCCAGCCCTATTTTATTTTTTATTTGGAAACAGGGTCTTGTTAAGTTGCTGAGAGCATCATAAATTGCTGAGGCTGGCTTCAAACTTACCATCTTCCTTGTCTCAGCCTCCCAAGTACTAGAATCACAGATGTGCACCACCACGCTGGCTGAGATGAGATATTTAAGACTAGGACTTTCCTGGGAAACCTAGAATGGTGGTCTCCATTCCCCTCATTCACACCGTGCTAGGATTATGGAGGAAGCAAAAGGTAAGGCCCAGGACGCCCCAGATATTGAAGAGGTTATGACATTGGTGGGAAGATAGGAGTTCTTTAAGGAAAAACGATTAAAGGGAAGTTAATTAACAACACTAAAGAAAATAAAATCCAACAAGAATTTTGGACTACACAATGTGCCAATATTTTGTATGTAGTATTTCAGACCTTCACCAGCCTTTTGAAGTGGGAACTATCATTTGCATTTTAAAGATAAGAAATTAAAGCTCAGAAATGAGCAACGGGCCCAAGGCGCCACACTTGGTACTCTGTGGAGAAGGAAATTGGACCTAGGTTCAGTCAGGCTCCAAAGCCTCTACTCTTTCCATTTTGTGTGGAGTCATCTTTTCTTCTCTTGTACCATGGCAGATCTTCCAAAGTAACAGTAAAGTTAGTATTGTCCCTAACTTAAAGTATGTGTGCAAAGAACCCTGCCTGGTAGAAATGGAAGCTCTTCTTCCTTTTAAGAAATTGTCTTACGCTGGGCGTGGTGGCGCAGTACTTAGGAGGCTGAGATAGGAGGATTGCAGATTCAAGGCCAGTCTCAGCAACACAGTGAGACTCTCAGTAACCTAGCGAGACCCTGTTTCAAAACAAAAAATAATAAATAAAAAGGGCTGGGGGTGCAGCTTGGAGGTAGAATGGCCCTGGACTCAATCCCCAGTAACACACACACACACACACACACACACACACATACACACACACACACACAGAGTCTTAAAAGCTAGTATAATGTTTTTACATATAAAAGAAGGAAACAAGTAGTAACTGGAAAGACAGAATAAGTTAGTTGCATTTGAACCACCCCCTGTTTTTCTGGCTCTCATACAATGAGATCATTTATTTTCTCTCAAAGGCAATTATATGGAACTAGCAAGATGAATAAAAATAAGCTGATTCACGATTTCCTGGAAGTTGTTTCAAGAGGTGATGTGGAACTCATCTGTGACCATATTACCAAAGTCCATTCCATCCTGGGAAACCTTGACTTTCAGCACTCGAAGACTGGGAATACACCTCTCATTACTGCAGCAGAAGAGAACCTCACAGAGGTACGGGGGAGGGAGAAGGAGAACATCTATAGAGTAAGCAAGGCTTGCTTGCATTTGGTTTCCAGAGCATGCAGGCTTTTTGTTGCTCAACCAAATGAACTTCCGGTGTTTTCAGTCCACCCAAAGCTTTCTCTCAGGTGGCAAGGTCATTATTATTAACACTCTATGTCAGCTTCTGGGACCATTTAACTCAGTGGCCACAGCCACATTGCTTTCTGAATGGAGCTGTGGAATTTGCAGCCTTTGGTTAACACAGGCTTGACCCAGCTTTTTTTCTAGTGGAGTCTACTTTAATCCAGGTCATTTGCTATCCCACTGTCATGACAACATCTTTTAAATTTCCCCTTTTAGGCCAGGCATGGTGGCGCATGCTTGTAATCCCAGTACTTGGGAGACTGAGACAGGAGAATCGCAGGTTCACAGCCAGCCTCAGCAACTTAGTGAGGCCCTCCATTACTTAGACCCTGTTTCCAAATAAAAAATAAAATAGGTCTGAGGGTGTAGCCTGGAGGTAGAAGGTCCCTGGGTTCCATCTCCAGTACCACCACCGCAACAAAAATCCCCCCTTTTTTTTTGTATGTGTGTTTGTTTTTTGTTTGGGTACTGGGGGGTTGAACCCAGGGGTGTTCTACCTCTGAGCCACACCCCCCCAGCCCTACTTTGTTTTATTTTTTACTTTGAAACAAGGTCTTACTAGGCTGCTCAGGGTCTCACCAAGTTGCCAAGGCTAGCCTTGAACCTGCAGTCCTCCTGTTTCAGCCTCCAAAGTACTGGGATTACAGATGTGCACCACCATGCCCTTTTAATATATGGGCTAGGAGAGTTTTCCAGGGCAGTGAGACTAATCACAAGAATTGATCTAGGTTTCTTTGATTCAATTTCTCACTCTCTAGTGGGTTGCCTTCATGAGTATCATAAACCTAGTCCAGGCCAGGAAGAGCCTGAACACTCCAATGCCTTGTCTTTCATTTCCCATGGGAATTTGTCTATCTCTGGGAAACCATCCCAAGAAGTCCAAACCTCTCAGAGCAGCCAATCTCCACTGCAGAAAGTTCTGAACCTTGCCGTCATCGCTGCATGGATCTACGGTGGTCAGCAAGAAGAGCTGAGCTGTAAAACAGCCTATGGCTCTTTCTTAAGTAAATGCACCCCATCCCCCATCTCCCAGGTGAAACAACCACGGTTTGAAAGTTCACATGGTTTCTGTTCATATCAGTCATGAATCTTTCTCCTTTCACTCTCTTTTCTTTTGCATTCTTTTCAGTGAAGATGCATGTCTGTGCAACTGTTGTCTGAAAGGGGGTAGAATCTTTTGCCCACACAAAATGGATCTTGGTATTACCTCTTGCCATGGCATGGATCTGCGGCTAACTGCCAGATTGGTGAGGAAGACAGCACCCAAAGGGGAGCTGAAAACCACAGGGCACTATTCGAACAGCTGTCTCGGAACATATTTCCTGGTACTCAACTTGCACCTACCATCTACCTCCCAGTTCCTCTTTATCAATAGTCAATAAAATTACCTGTTGCCCAGTTGGCCATACAATTTGGTCAATATAGGGGCTACATTTTCCTTGAACTTTCTTTAAGCCCGTTAATTTGCCCATGAAGGTTCCCTTCTTCCTCTGTCATCCCTGTCTCTCTCATTATCTCATCCTTTTATTTTTTCCCCCAAACTGTCCACTGTGATGCATCTGAGGCTTTTCCTTGGTTGCAAGCTAACAACGTAGGCTACCTACCACAGGTTCATAGATTCTGGTAGAAAACATGGGACTCCTGGGCCAGGGACAAGGCAGTTTACTACCTTTACTAGTAGTAAGAGGCAGGCTATCAGCATTTCCTTCCGTTTCCCAAACCCCAATTTACCCAGGGCAACATGAAGAGGGCCAGGTGATCCATGCACATACACTAGGTTGTTGTATTATAGGAGAGGAACCCTGAGCTCAGGGAACCTTAATCTTTTACAGTGGATAATGAGCGTGTCTTTCCATTGCTTCAGAGGGAGACATTATTTCTGTTTTCCAAGGCTTTTCCCTACACAAGCATCTTTGAAAACATCATCTAGAGCAAAAGTAGTCAGCGCCCCTGCCCTGCTCCCAGATGGAGGCTTGTCTCCCAACAGCCTCTCTAGAGAATGACCTACTGAGTCATCATCTATTTCTGCCTCACTGCCTCTACTTCCTCACCTCTTCAAACTGCTGCAGAATCTTCCCTGACCATGTCACTTCAACTGCTCTTGCCAATGTCATCTACAATGTCCTCAGTCACTTTCATTTCTTAGCAGCACTGGACACCAGTTTTTCTTGAAATATTTTCTTCCATTGGCTTCTTTCTGGCTTTTCCACCTACCTTTGTGGCAACTTCTACCCAGTCTTCTTTATGAATTCTTCTATTTCTTAAAGATTGACATCCCTCAATCATGTGGAGATGGCACCTAATTCTACAACTCAAGTCCACATCTCTCACCTGAATGCCTGTATATATAGTATGTTGATCTTCCACCAGAATCTCTCCACCTGTATAGCCAGATATCCTAATATGTGTTCAAAATTGTCTTCATCATCCTTTTCTTCAAACCCAGTCCTTCTAGGGAACCCTGCATCAGTGTTAGCCATTGTATTAAATAGCATCATCATCTATTTATCTTAACCCATTCATTCACTCATAAAATGTTTATTTACATGGTAAGATCTCTTGCCCATAAATTTAAATTTTAATGAAAGTGTAACACAACAGATAAGAAAACAGGCACTTACATAAATTACAAATTGTTTTTAGGGCTTTTAAGTAACCAATAGAATGACTCCTCTTTCTGATAAGGTGGTCAGGATGGTTCTTACTGATTTGACTACATTTACGCTAAGATATAAATATTGATAAAGGTGACATTTGAGAAGCAGTTGGGGCAGAAGGAATAAGAAAAAAGACTTTTGGTTGGGAAAAAGTATGCCTGTTTGAGGTATAGAAAGGTGGCTGGTGCTCACAGAGGGAGGGTGAAGAGTGGCACAAGATAAGGGTGGAAGTCGGGTGTGGTGGTGCGTGCCTGTAATCCCAGTACTTGGGAGGCTGAGACAGGAGGATTGCAGGTTAGAGGCCAGCCTCAGCAACTTAGTGAGGCCCTCAGCAACAGTGAGACCCTGTTTCAAAATAAAAAATAAATTAGGACTGGGAGTATAGCTCAAAGGTAGACCGTCTCTTGGTTCAATCCCCAGTACCCCCCCAAAAAAAATGAGGATGGAAATATAGGCAGGGGCCAGTCAGATCATGTAGGTCCTTGAAGACATGCAAAGGCATTTTTAAAAACAGCTTTATTGAGACAAAATTGATATACTATACAATTTACCCATTTAAACTATATAATTCAGTGAATTCTAGTATATACATATGAATGTGCAATCACCATAGTAAATTTTAGAACATTTTCATTATCTCAAAAAAACTCCATCCCCCCAAAAAAAGAACAAAACCCCCAATATCCTTTAGCTATCCCTCCTTATCCTTTCCCTCAACCCCTCATCTCTTCCCTAAGCAGCCACTAATCAAATTTCTGTCTCTGTAGGTTTTCTTATTATAGATTTTAGTATAAGTGGGATTGTGCAGTATGTGGCCTTTTATGATTGCCTTCTTTCACTTAGCATAATGTTTTCTAGATTCATCCATGTTGTAGCTTGTATCATTACTTCATTTCTTTTTTATGTGCTTTTATTGGTGCATCTCATATCACAATGAAAATCATGTTGACAGTAACATTCATGCACATAGTGCTTAGTGCATCCCCCACCTCCCCTCCCCCCCAATACAGAGTACTGAGATTGATGTTGGTATGTTCTCATGTGTACACATGGTTGATGGTAGTAATTCCATTCATGAACTTCATTCTTCCCCTTCCCCTTCCCTAACTCCACTGAGGCTTCTCCACTATTGTCTGGAGACCCTTTTGTATACCCATTACTCCCTAGCTTGCACATATTAGAGAAAACATATGGCCCTTCTCTTTCTGTGATTGGCTAATCTCACTTAATGTAATGCTCTCCAGGTCCTTCCATTTTCTTCTAAATTATATTATTTTGTTCTTCTTTATTGCTGAGTAGAATTCCATTGTGTGTATTTCCCATAATTTTGTGATCCATTCATCTGTTGATGGACACCTAGGTTGGTTCCATAATATGGCTATTGTGAATTGTGCTGCTAACTTCATTTCTCTTTTTAGCCAAGTAATATTCAATTGTATGGATAGATCACATTTTATTTATCCAATCATACATTGATGGAAATTTGGACTGCTTTCACCTTCATTATTTTTTTTATTATTTTTTATCGGTACTCGGGATTGAACCCAGGGGCATTCTACCTCCGAGCTACACCCCCAACCCCATTTTTTTATTCTTTTTATTTTGAAACAGGGTCTCACTAAGTTGCAGAGGGCCTCACTAAGTAGCTGAGGCTGACTGCGAACCTGCTATCCTCCTGTCTCAACCTCCCAAGTACTGGGATTATAAGCATGCACCACCACACCCAGCCAGCTTTCACCTTCTGATGACTATGATACTATGACTAATGCCGCTAAAAACATTTGTGTGCAGGTGTGGATGTAGACATATATTTTCACTTCTCTTGAGTACCTACTTTGGAGTATAATTCCTGGGTTATATGTTAACTCTATGTTTAATCATTTGAGAAACTGCTAGACAGTTTTTCAAAGTGGTTGCACCATTTGCATTCCCACCAGCAGAAATAATGGTTTGAGGGTTTCAAGTTCTCCACATCTTTGACAACACTTATTATCTGAATTTTTTATTCTAGCAATTCTAGTGGGTTTCATGAGAAGGCATTTGGAAATGGGGATATCTGTGACAAGGCCATTCCATTGGCTCAGGCAAGGGAGCATAGTGGTCGAGTCTCCAGAGGCAGTAGAGAAGATAGATCACAGTAGACAGAAACCTGGGAGCTGTCCTTGATTTCTGAGTCATCATTAGCTCCCCTGTCTCATCGGTGTCTGTGTCCTGTCAGCTCCACCTCCTGAATGGCCCTAGATTAAATCCACAGTCGCTCCATTGCCATCGCCCCACTGGGCTGCCATCATCTTTCCACAAAGCCATGCAGAGGTCTTCTCACTGGTGTCCAGCTCCACTCTTCCCCACGTCAATCAATTGCAGGAAAGTGATTTTCTAAAACACTGATCTGGTCATCCTGTTTCCCTGATTGAAGTCTTTCACTGGCTCTCCATTTCCCTGAACATATAGCCTTGGCTCCTTGAAGAGGCTTGGAAGGCCTTTCAGGATTCAGACATGGCTGACTCCACCCACCTCTTCTTCCTTCCTTCTATTCTGAGCTCCAGTCATATGTAGCTCCTTCTAGAGCTTTTTTTTTTTTTTTTTGCAGTACTGGGGATTGAACCCAGGGGCATTTTACCTCCGAGCTACAACCCCAGCCCTATTTTTTTTTTTTTTTTTTGCCGTACCAGGGATTGAACACAGGGGCATTCTACCTCCACGCTACACCCTCGGCCCTATTTTTTAATGCTTTATTTTTGAAACCGGGTCTCACGAAGTTGCTGAGGGCCTCACCAGGTAGAGAGAGAGGGAGAGAGAGAGAGAGAGAGGGAAAGAGAGAGAGAGAGAGATAGATCAATCGATCGATCGCGCGCGTGCGCATGCGCGCTGAGGTTGGCCGTGAACCCGGATGCTCCGGTCTCCGCCTCCCAAAGTACTGGGATTACAAGCATGCGCCACCACGCCCGGCCAGCCCTTTTTTTTTTATTCTTTATTTTGAAACAGAGTCTCGCTAAGTTGCAGAGGGCCTGACTAAGTAGCTGAGGCTGGCCGCAAACCCGGATCCTCCGGTCTCAGCCTCCCAAGTACTGGGATTACAAGCGTGTGCCACCGCGCCCGGCTCTTCTAGGGCTTTGAATGTTATTTTTCCTCTTATGTACATTCCTTCATCCACACAGTGTGCTTTGCTAGGAACAATCTTTCCTCCAGTCTTTGCCTGGTTAAATGACTTATTTCCAGGGTCTCAACTTAGACCTCACTCCTTCCACAGCCTTCCTGGACAGCTCAGTAGGTTTCTTCTAAGTGCACTCCATTTCTGCCTCCTGAATTCACTTCTGCCATTACATTACCACACTGTGTTGCAATTGCCCTTTTTTATCTGTTTCTGTTCCTCACTCGACTGTAAATGCCTCTAAGGCTGGCCACTTGTCTACCTCACTGTTGGAAGCTCAGCACCAAGGACAGTTCCCGACAGCGGGACACCCAATTCATATCTGTTGACGACTAAGTAATCAATTTATCATTTTGAATGTAGTTTACTCTCTTCCTAGAAATTTGTCTTCCAGAAATATTTGAAGCATTCAAGAATATATAAACCTGAATGTTTGGAGTTCATATTACAGACTATAGATTACAGACTATTATATTATAGACTATTAAATTATAGACTATTATAAAACTTCAATGTTTGTGTGGCTTTACCATAAAATACTAATAGTTTTCTAGTCTAAAATAAATAGTACCCAGAAATAATCCATATCACATATATTTTTGCTTCTTGAATTAAAAGATGCAATTAGCCGGGCGTGGTAGTGCTCGCTTGTAATCCCAGTACCTGGGAGGTGGAGACCGGAGGATCTGGGTTTACAGCCAGCCTCAGCTACTTAGTGAGGCCTCTGCAACTTCGTGAGACCCGGTTTCAAAATAAAGGATAAAAAATAGGGCCGGGGGTGTAGCTCAGAGGTAGAATGCCCCTGGGTTCAATCCCTGTACCGCAAAAAAAAAAAAAAAAAAAGATGCAATTAACAGTCACCTGCATCCAAATCAACCCTCCATTTTTTTTCTTGTTGTGTTGGGAATTGAACCCAGGGCTTTGCACATGCTAAGCAAGCACTCTACCAATGAGCCACACCTCCAGCCTGCACACCTCCACTTTTCTTCCCCTCTCTTTCTACTTTTCTATGTCATGAATCAGAGCCACATCTAGCTTGGTTTTCTACCCAGCTCTGAAGAAACAGTTGGTACTCAAAAATATGAAATAAAAATGTTGTTGTGCTGCAGGTTGTTGGATTTCTTCTGGAAAAGGGAGCAGACATCACCCTCTGCAATTACAGCAATCAAACTGCAGTCCATGTAGCTAACTGTGACATCCAAAGACAACTCTTGACAGTCAATGAAACCCAGGCTCCCCAAATGAAACTCCTACAAAGTTCATGGCAAGGTGACCTTGAACAACTTCAACACTTACTGGTTAGTCATATTGATGTTTATCTCTGCCTTTGGGTGGGTGGACCAGTGGCAAGAAGCGCACAGACTAAATAAACCTCCTTTGAAAGAAAAGTAAGTTATTTTCAAATGCAATCCTAGAATGTTTCAGGCAGGGAATATGAGAGAGAAACAGGATCAAACAGTACACTGAGGTGGAAAACAAGGTAACAAAAGACAACAGTAACCGCCGATTTCTACCTTCCTCCGGCTGAGCCGAATGCTGGAAGAAGTCATACAGCACCCTGGGAAATGATATGCTCCCAGGAAGCCCCCAGAGGACTACCGTCAACTTGCTCAGAGGAGTTCCCTTGACATCATTGCCATTTGTACAATTGCTGTTTAGATCCCTCAGGGCCAGGTGCAGTTATTATCTTTATCCTGAAAAGGGAATCAGAGAGCCTGGGCCTCGCATACTATTTAGTTGTGACTCAAGGACTTAAGAGGACATAGTTTTAAAATGCTGTCTTTGGGGGGCACTGATCCTCTTATTTAGATTTTCTACCTATAGATACTTTTCCCCGAAGCACCTTCCAAAATCTTATGC
Organism: Glis glis; assembly: GCA_004027185.1. NCBI lineage: Eukaryota > Metazoa > Chordata > Mammalia > Rodentia > Gliridae > Glis > Glis glis. Next base: position 21,621 of record PVJS01029902.1, read on the forward strand.
GTAACCAAGGACATTAATTATCAGCCACTGGCAATTGCCTACTCTTGGCATTTACCTTCAAAGACACTCAGGCCCATGTGACTTTCCAACTGAAAGAAAATCAATTGCTGCTAGGAAACAGTTGCTTCTAATCCCTTATGGCAAAGACACAAACAGATAAAGAAAGAGCAAAAGGTATTCTAGCCACGTACAGTTAAAGGATAAATGCAACAAAACCGAGGACACTTTAAATTCTTTTGTTGTACTAAATGATAGTCTAAAATTGTCATGCATCATGAACTGAGCCTTAGAAATTGTTCTGAAAGACAATACATTTTATTTTAATGGTACTTTTGGCGGTTGTAATTATAATCCAATGTCTGTTTTCATAACCACGTTTTTCACCCCTAAAGATTAGCAACCAAGCTTTAAAAAATGAGTGCCTATAACTGGATCCGGAGCGGAATTAAGAGATGCTAAATGAGTGTGCCACTGCAAGACTATTCTCAGCTCAAAACTTTCATGTTGGTTCTAACTAATAATAAACATTGATATAAGAGGCAGTTTCTTCTCAGAGACTGAAAAAAAATATTAACTAATTAATTCCCACAGCACCCTGCTGGAGTAATATCATTATCTCTACTCTGTCCCTAGAGGAGTTGAGATAGAAACAGCGACTATCCTGATGGCAGAAAGTGAAATAGAGATGGAAATTAGTGAGTTACCTTGGTCTATAAAATGAGCAATTTGGGTATTTGGGCCTTCCAGTAGCTTTTCCATTCTGAATTGTCCCAATTAAACTTTACTTTCATTAAAGCAACTAATGACATCCATATACCCACCTCCATTTGACTATACAAATTCAGTTAAGTGAACTGCCTTATTATTATAAATCATCCATTCAACAAGTATTTATCAAGTACCTACTATGGGTCAGATACTCTGCTAAGTGCTTTTAGTATTCTATCTCTAATCATCAAAACAGCCCTGCAAGGAAGCAGCTGAGGACTCTGGAAGTCAGCCAGTAGGGTTGCCAGATTTTGAAAATAAAATTATAGGTCACCCAGTTAAATTTGAATTCCAGATTTAACAACAAAAAAAATTTTAGTATTAGTATGTCCCAAATGAAAATTATTCATTATTTAACGGCATCCCTTATTTTATCAAGGGTTTTGTCCTTTTTTAACAAGAAGTTTATGATATAACCTATCAGGGAGGTTAAATAACCAGCTATGAAGCTAAGACTTAAACCCAGGTCTGTCTGTCTGTCTTTCAGACTTGTGTTCCTACACTTCATCAGCTTCCTCTCAGGATAGATAATGAGAAAGAATATATTAAAGCTAAGGCTGGGAGTGCAGCTCAGTGGTAGTGTGCAAGCCTATACAAGAGGCTTTGGGTTCGATCCTCGGCACCAAAATCAAAAAGACGAGAGAGAAAGAAGAGAGAAGAGAGAAGAAGAAAATAAAAAGTTAAAATGTGAAGTTGGCCAAGCAATGAAAATGCAAAGATTAGTATAAAAAGGCATATGGTAAAAATTCAACAGAAATAAAATCCTCATGTCTTTAAAGGCATCTGAAGAGTTCCTGGATATAAATTTCCCAAACCAACATGGCGTGACCCCTCTGATGCTGGCAGTGAGAGATGTGGACTTGTTTGAGAGTCTTGATATGCTAACACTCTACAGACCTGCAGAAGTTCTGTCTGAGCTCCTCAGGCATCACGCGTGAGTATGAGTGGTCAGCCAGCACCTGCCAAAGGGCATCTATTCTATGGTTATTTATAGAAATCCCATATAAACCCAGACTTAGAGATTGTTTTTCCTATATATATTAAATACACATGAATCATCATAAAAGTGACTTCACAGTTGCAAAGGAATGTATGTTAAAATTGGGCTATTATGCCAGGCATGGTGGCGCACGCTTGTAATCCCAGTACTTGGGAGGCTGAGACCGGAGGATCAGGGTTCACGGCCAGCCCCAGCTGCTTAGTGAGGCCTCCGCAACTTAGTGAGACCCTGTTTCAAAATAAAGAATAAAAAAATAGGGCTGGAGGTGTAGTCCGGAGGTAGAATGCCCCTGGGTTCAATCCCTGGTACCACCAAAAAGAAAAAAGAAAAAAAATGGGCTATTATTCTTAAGATACCTGGCTCCTTGTTTTATGTGTTTAAATAATTACTGTTTTGGCAGTTACTGGGAAAGTCAAAGAATTGTTGAATTTGCAGCTGCCTACCTCTAAGAGGTTACTAATTATTTTGAAAAGCATTGTCAATCTATCAAAAGCAATTTATTATACTGATTTCCAGTTATCTGAAAATGACTACATACCAAATGTTCTTTTAGGAGGTGGAAAGTTAACAACTTTAAAAATATTTAATAGGGTTAATAAGCAGTCTCTCATGTTAGAATTGCAGTTTTCTGTTGCTGTTACCTAAGTATCTTGTCATTAAATAAGAACAGATGGTCCAGATCTTTTTCAGTATTTCATATGAATTTTGTTTTAAAAAGAAAAGAAGAAGGAACTTCAAGAAGAAAAGTATGATCCAGGGAATGAATTATTATAAAAGTATAAGTTAGTATAGTGGAATGAAAATGGAATTTAGAAGCTACCTCAGACTTTTTTTTTTTTTTGTGGTACTGGGGATTGAACCCAGGTGCATTCTACCTCTGAGCTATACCCCCAGCCCTAGTTTTTATTCTTTATTTTGAAACAGGGTCTCACTAAGTTGCGGAGGGCCTCACCCCGAACCCGCATCCTCCGGTCTTAGCCTCCCAAGTACTGGTATTACAAGAGTGCACCACCACGCCTGGCTACCTCAGACTTTTTAAGAAACTGGGGTCATTGTTTTTTTTTTTTTTTTTTTTT